>QNTS01000596.1:330634-361527 GCA_003317085.1 Hucho hucho
TTTGTGGTTTTGCACTAGGGTTTTGTGGGTTATTGTTTGATGTTTTGGTACATAGCTTAAGTGTTTATTCTATGTCATGTTACGGTCTTCGTTCATTTATTGTTTTTCCCCAGTTACGTTACGCAAATAAAGTATATATACTGGATACCTCGCTGCGCCTTGGTCCGTCAATACAGAAGATTGTGACAGACAGTCTTTTTAAATACCTGAATAAAAATTAAGAAAACTGTCAACAGTTAACTATCCTGACACTGGCTGGCTTCCAACAGGAATTACACATTCCTTTGCAAGCCAGCATAATTTAATTAAAAAATTCTGGTTGGAAGGGTACTGGACATCCTTCAACAAGGGTGTTTTGAAAATCTGGTAATTTGGGGGAAGTTACCAGGATTTTGCAACCCTACTCACAGGCCTGAAGTGGCCTGTAAACCATGAGTTTCAGGCCAATGTATTGGGGTAAGGATAGGCCTAATAAAAAGGTTAACTATGTAATGCATTGTCAAAAAGCGTTTAATGTAATGATAACATCCAAATAGAAACTCACTTTGTGAATGCCACAGCACTGACACTGCCCAAATTCAATAATCATTACTCTGTCACTAACAAATACAGTCATGGGTGGTAACTCTACAATACACTCGAAAAGGCAGAGCACAGGGAAATTGTATTGGAGCTATGGCTTAGTGGGGCTCTTACTCAAACATTTCAAGCTGATACTAGGGATGTTACGTTTGATACCGGAGTTCCAAGGCATGCATCAAAATCGATAAGCAGGTTACTTCGAAGCATTGGGCCAATGCATGTATCACTTTATCAGAAGTACCTCATCAATGATGTCCAAAGCTTCCTTGGATCACATACTTTTTCCAGCTATATGTGTTGCAAAATGCAAGATTGCACTGACTTCGCTGTGGTTCTGGTGATTTCTTCGATTCCAAGCTGCTTTCAGACACTGACCGCTACTAGACACCGTACTTAAGAATATAGTTACCTGACTGGTAGCTTAGCAGGTAGAGTAGGGAACTATGGAGCTATACTCAGGGATCTGAGAGTATTAGGTTGAATCCTGTTGAAGGCACGCCATTTCAAACATTATTTTATGTGAAACTACCCTTTCTGCACTTTTTTTCAAATCATTTGTTTTGTTTAGTATAGTATAAACATCTTAAGCATCCTAAATAATACCATAATACCAGCTCAAATCTGGACCCCCTACAGCCCTCAAACTCATCTCTGGACCTCAAAGACAGTTTCATTGCTTGTTTTCATTGTTCCCCTCTAAATCGGCCTGATTTAGACCTGTCAGACAGGTGGGTGCAATTAATTATTAGGTAGAACAGAAAAACAGCAGGCTCCAGGGGGTAAGAGTTGAAAACCCCTGCCCTACAGGGTCACAGTGACTCTATTAGTCTGAGTAATGACTACACAGTCACCTTATGCAACTCTTCTCAGATATGTTAAGTGCAATGGATTACATCAAAAGATTTAAGTAATGACAGCACGTTGGGGTATATGTATATCTATCTACAGTGCCTTCGGAAAGTATTCAAATCCCTTGACTTATTCCACATTTTGGTAGCTTACAGCCTTATTCTAAAATAGATTAAATAGTTTTTTTCCTCATCAATCTACATACAACACCCCATAATCACAAAGCAAAAACAGGATTTTAGAAATGTTAGCTAACTGAAATATCACATTTAAATAAGTATTCAGACCCTTTACTCAGTACTTTGTTGAAGCACCTTTGGCAGCGATTACAGCCTTGAGTCTTATTGGGTATGACACTACAAGCTTGGCACACCTGTATTTGAGGAGTTTCTCCCATTCTTCTCTGCAGATCCTCTCAACCTCTGTCAGGTTGGATGGGGAGCGTTGCTGCACAGCTATGTTCAGGTCTCTCCAGAGATGTTAGATTGGGTTCAAGTCCGGGCTGTGGCTGGGCCACCACCATGCTTCACAGTAGGGATGGTGCCAGGTTTCCTCCACAAGTGACGTTTGGCATTCAGGCCAAAGAGTTCAATCTTGGTTTCATCAGACCAGAGAATCTTGTTTCTCATTGTCTGAGAGTCTTTAGGTGCCTTTTGGCAAACTCCAAGTGGGCTGTCAGGTGCCTTTTAATGAGGAGTGGCTTCCGTCTGGCCACTACCATAAAGGCCTGATTGGTGGAGTGCTGCAGAGATGGTTGTCGTTCTGGAAGGTGCTCCCATCTCCACAGAGGAACTCTGGAGCTCTGTCAGAGTGAACCTGACAGGTTCTTGGTCACCTCCCTGACCGAGGTCGTTCTCCCCCGATTGCAGTTTGGTTCCAAAATTTTTACATTTAAGAATGATGGTGTCGTGTCTGTGACTATCATTAAATGTGAAGACTTATTTTATCAAATCAATTCTCTATGTGTAATTACTATTACGTGATTCAACTTGGGCGGCAGGTAGGCTAGTGGTTAGAGCATTGGGCCAGTAACCGAGAGCTGACAAGATAAAAAATCTGTCATTCTGACCCCTGAACAAAGCAGTTAACCCACTGTTCCCTGGTAGGCTGTCATTGTAAATAAGAAACTGACTTGCCTAGTTAAATAAAGGTTCAATTAAAAACTAATCATGTAAACTTTAATTAACTAGGAAGTCGGGGCACCACAGGACAATGTTTATAGAGACTCCATTTCCCGAAACAACTCTTCAGATATTTTCATATCTTATCGTTTAGTCTTCTATTAATGTATCATTATTACCTCATCAGTTCTCATTACTGAATGTCGCAAACCCTTGGATATCGGCACGAACCCTAGCCTAAATGATGAATCAGCGATATACAAATTTGCTTAACCATTTATTTACTAACTAACTAAATAATCACAGAAATACATAAACAAACAGTAGATATTGGTTACTAACACAATGCATTGATAAGTCCCTAGTGGGCTAAACCGGTGTGACGGCTTAGTAGACAAAGGGTTGGGGACAGATAAAAGAGTGGGAAAGACTAAATGGATTCACTACACACTGTTGATAATTATATTAATTGAAATGCTAATCCTTGCACATGAACGGCCGCTCATTCAAGAATAATTGCAATGTATATATTTACTCCCGTATGTCGTTGTTGTCTTCTCTGTTGGAATCGCCGGTCCGTCTGCTGGAGAGTAAGTTCATCAGAGAGTTTCTGGTTAACTTCCCCAGAAGTCACAATGTCTTTCGTAGTTGTCGCTTTCTCAGCGGCTCTGGATAGTGTCTCTTGTAATGGATACGTCAGGTGGTCGTTGCATAGAATAGATGCTGCCGCGGTTGTCAATATTTTCGTGCTAGACTGACGTAATTTCCAGCTGCAGACTAGAAATTATACGTCTAGGATTTGCTATTATTCTGTAGTGATCGAAAGTCTCAGAGTTTAACCATTTCCAGCCGTGTAGCCAATACTACACGCTGTCTGGTCTCCTGGTCTCCTCCTTAGTTCTTAACTATTTAAACATGTAGCGGCAGCTCCATATTTTCTGGACTAGTGTAAATTTCATCAGGAGTGGGTTTTATACACTTCTGAGTAAAGGGCAGTCCATGACGCCAACATAACGTCTACGCTCACGTGGGCATGGCCACTGATTTGGTTAACTTTATAAGAAAACCCATATTTTCTAATTTCGAAGGTTAACATCACATTGTGTCTTTTCACAAGTAGTTTCATGATTAATCACATACGTTTCACAATATTTAGATGTAAACCCATAATTGAGAAGTGTACACAAACAGAGATACAGTAATGTGGGTTGCTTGTCCTTCATGAGATCACCAAATGAAACATATTCATCATGACTGTCCCTTTAGTGTCCACGGACCACTCCCACATTATCAAAACTAGAAATACTGTTTAATTATTCAAACGTTTGATATCCAAGGGTCTCTCTGTGTTCCACACTTTACATTCCTATCTCGAACACTACAGAGCATGGGGCAGCATATTTTATGACCGACCATAAAACAGACGACTTCCCACTCTCCCCCTCTTCGAGAGAGAGAGCACGCTGTAGAGCGGACCCACTGCAGTCCTGCCAACCCTGTCCAACCTTTTAGAGGACCAGACTGCAGCAAATTGGAGATTCAACTCGCGCGCGTAGCACGTGCCGAATTGGGGTTTTCTTGCCCCCCGCACGCTCGTGTGCGCACTGTTTGTGAGTCTGATCGCAATTATAGAATTGTACCAAATCAAGTCTATAAAAGGTTGGACTACTTTCTTTCTTGACAGCATTGCATTTACACATATGAAAAAGGTCTGTAACAAGCTCTAATTAGAAAGAACACACAAAGGGCCTTTATTCTTTGAGTTTTTTTTATTTTATTAAACAAACAAGTTATTTGTTTAGGTACAAAATGTACAAACGTCTTGTCCACAATTATTTTTTTTAAACTCTGATATGATAAGAATAACACATTTGAAGCAGAGCATCAGTATCAAATTAACATGTTATCCATAATAAAAACGAAAAAGCTATGATAGGAAACAGTGGGGGAGAACAAATCTTTTGGAAACCTTCAAATGTTCAGGAAATCTTTTCCTAGACAGATTTGTCTGGTAGCTAGGAGATTTAGCCTGATGCAGCAGAGCATCAGGGTAGACTTCACTGTGGCAAACAGTTCCTCTGGCAATCATTGAAACCTTCTTGGTAACGAGGGCACTCAGCATGTCTGTACTGAGGGAGGCTTTGTACTGGGTTTTGTTCTTGGAAGCAAGACTGAATATTCATTCGCAGTCTGATTACAGCTCAGCATTTAACACCATAGTACCATCCAAACTCGTCATTAAGCTCGTGACTCTGGGTCTCGACCCTGCCCTATGCAACTGGGTCCTGGACTTTCTGACAGGACGCCCCCAGGTGGTGAGGGTAGGAAACAACATCTCCACCCTGCTGATCCTCAACACACAGAGTCGAAAAGGGATTTGTCCATGTGTTTACGTAGTTGACAGTCGGCAAACTCAGCATCACAACAAACAGGAGGAGGGGCAGACACATGGTAGCTACGTCAAATAACGATGTATTAATCTCCATGTCCGTTGACACAAACGCCGTACATGTCACGTGTGTTGCAGTTCGAGAATCGGGATGTTAGATTTACTCAGCGGAAGTATTTTTTATTAAAATGTTTTTTAAAAAATCAGGCCATATTCATTTCTGCGTACTTTTAACTCGGATCTCGTACTTGCGTACATGGACAGAGAATTGCGTAGTTGATTACCCTATGATGGCATTGTCTAATGTCATATCTAGGGCGTCCCTAATTTGCGGTGTGTTGCTTAGGACACTATCCTAAGTTGATAACTACATGATAAGTCTACAGATGTAAGGCACCAGCTTCGGGGCAGTCTACATGTATGACCTATGGACCTCTGTGGAGAAACTGGTGAGTACTGTAGCTGTAGAGTCAAAGGCCTCCGAGTAAATTCATCAGATAATTTCTGGGTCAATGCCCGGAGGTCAGTAAGAATTGATGTCGACATCAAGACATATGTTAAGGGGACCTGTAGTAGTTTTACTACACGCCAATGTGTCCTACACCATTGTAGCGGTGATAGGTATGAAGGAGTCTATTTCATAGCTATGTTATCTACGGAGGAGCTAACCTCACAACGGAAGTACTCTCTAAGCACTGAACCACTCGTACGTGGTGTGATCATGGTTCATGACTTCTAATAACTTTCCTCCTCAATGGATGTTTATATTTGTTATTGGCGTGTGTGTTGACCATCAGAATAGTGTTCTGGAGATTCCCTTACACGTGTTGCAATCTGAGTGACTACTAACTCCTGTGTTGTTGTTATCAATAGCAACTTGACTTGTGAGGTCTCTAATCCTCTTACTGATTGTTGCTGGACTGACTGTGCTGGCATTGGTGCTGGTACTCAAGGGGACCAGTTATCCTACCAATTTATTTTGAAATGTTATCCTACCGGAACACATGATTAGAGCATTTTGCTAGTTGTATTGTAGTTGAACCTGCACATGGCAAGACATGACTATTTTTGCTATTTGTTTTGGAGGTGGAACGTCCACTGGACTTCTTTCACGACCAGGGTGGTACACCTCAGTAATATCTTAGTTGTGTTCTAAGATAATCCCCATCTAGGGGCCTGTCTGCTCCTCACTGTTCTCATAGGGGAGTTTACAACTAGATTTGTTTTCTGCTCTGGCGGCCTCGTACAGTGTTGCACGTAGTCTCAACCCCCCCACCGGCCTCGATTAGGCTCATCATGGGTTTGGGCTAGTTCCCCCCTTTGTGTCTTGGGACCCCCCACCAGCGGTTGGTATCCGAGGCACAAACAAAAAGTTTGGATCCTATGTACTAGTTGTCAGCGGCCGCGTTGTTATGAGAATGGCTGTAACCTTTCAACCAAATCTCCTGGTGTCGAGATATCGTAATATCGCCTTGGATCGGATTCTGCACCAAGAGGTTTCGAAACGTCTTTTTCCCAAGGGGTGCTTTTGACAGATACCCCTCGTGAATGACTGCGTTGCAACTAGTGGGGAAGACAGTGTGGTCAGTGGAGAAGGCACTGTGACCTGTGACAATACATGGTTGGTTTTCCAATCCATCAGTGGGAGTAACCGATCCATCAAGTCTGCTCCAAGTAGCAGAGGTTCAGATTCGATTTGACCGTTCTGGAATTCCACCAGATTGTACCTAAGGGTGGTATTCTGCTGCATTGCAGAGTCTACTTGAGCGCTTAGAGTACTGATTTTGGACACGTGAGTGTCGCACTTGCGCATTTCGGTTTATCTGTCTTGGTTTGCAAATAGAGGTCCTGAGTACGGAGCGAGAGATTCAGTGATGAGATGTCCTCCGCTTGCTTAGAAATCAATATTTCCATCCTCATCACATGAGTTCTCTCATCATTCATTTGGTCAGCAACTTCGATGAGTTCTGCTGATTTGTGATCAAACTTAGTCATTGTGTTCATTAACCTCTCCGGGCTAGGGGGCAGTGTTCGGAAGTTCGGAGAGCCTGACGTGCCCAAAGTAAAATGGCTGTTATTCAGGCCCAGAAGCTAGGATATGCATTTAATTGGTTGTATTTGATATAGGAAACATTCTGAAGGTTCTAAAAGTGTTAAAATAATGTCTGTGAGTATAACAGAACTGATATGGCAGGCAAAAACCAGAGGAAAATCTATCCGGGAAAATATTTTTTTTTTATGTCACAGTTTTTCCATTGACTTGCTATTCACTATATAGGGATTTAGCTCCCAGATTGCAGTTCCTATAGCTTACACTAGATGTCAACAGTCTTTAGACATGGTTTCAGGCTTGTTTTTTGAAAAACTAACAAGAAATAGAAGTTCTGGCAGGTGGATGTTAGAACTGACACTACTCTTTTGCGAGCGTGACTGTGTGCGTGCTCTTCATAGTTTTCTTTTCTATTGAACAGGCTATTGTCCATCTGAAATATTATTATTTATTTACATATTAGGGTACCTGAGGATTGATCAGAAATGTTGTTTGACTTGTTTGGACAAAGTTTATCTGTAACTTTTTTAGCTTTTCTATGTCTGTATATTGAACGAGTGGAACAGGTGGATTACTGAACAAAACGCGGCAACCAAACTGAGTTTTTGGAATATAAAGAGGGACTTTATCGAACAAAACAAAACAAAACGGCCATTCTTTGTGTTCCTGGGACCCGTGGGATTGCAACCAGAGGAATATCTTCAAAGGTAAGTGATTTATTTTATCGCTATATTTGATTTTGTAATGCGTGTGCTGGTTTTAAATATATTCATATGCAGGAAATATGCGGGGCGCTGTCCTCAGATAATCAAATGCTATGCTTTCGCCGTGAAGCCTATTGTAAATCGGACAAAGCGGTTTGATTACCAAGATTCTAAGCTAAAGAATGGTGTACAACACTTACTATTTTTGTAAATTGAATTTGGCGCTCTGCAGTATCACCGGATGTTGTCAAATCGATCCCGTTAACGGAATCCGATCCCTTGCCTAGTTAAATCAATGTTAAATAAAATATTTGTCCAATCCCCCATTTATTTCTCTGTAAATACTGAGTATACATATTTTTTTATATATTTTCCTTTATTATTTTCCCCTAACCCTACCATTCATTCCTCCCCTAATTGATGTACACTAATGGACAACAACACAGGCTTAAACTTCCAATTTATGCAAACTATATACAGTTGAAGTCGGAAGTTTACATACACCTTAGCCAAATACATTTAAACTCCGTTTTTCACAATTCCTGACATTTAATCCTAGTAAAAATTCCCTGTCTTAGGTCAGTTAGGATCACCACTTTATTTTAAGTATGTGAAATGTCCGAATAATGGTAGAGAGAATGATTTATTTCAGCTTTTATTTCTTTTATCACATTCCCAGTGGGTCAGAAGTTTACATACACTCAATTAGGATTTGGTAGCATTGCCTTTAAATAGTTTAACTTGGGTCAAATGTTTCAAGTAGCATTCCACAAGCTTCCCACAATAATTTGGGTGAATTTTGGCCCAATCCCCTGACAGAGCTGGTGTAACGGAGTCAGGTTTGTAGGCCTCCTTGCTCACACATAAATATTTTAGTTATGCCCACAAATTTTCTATAGGATTGAGGTCAGGGCTTTGTGATGGCCACTCCAATACCTTGACTTTGTTGTCCTTAAGCCATATCTTTGGAAGTATGCTTGGGGTCATTGTCCATTTGGAAGACCCATTTGTGACCACCATTTAACTTCCTGACTGACGTCTTGAGATGTAGCTTCAATATATCCTCATGATTCCATCTATTTTGTGAAGTGTACCAGTCCCTCCTGCAGCAAAGCACCCCCACAACATGATGCTGCCACCCCCGTTCTTCACGATTGGGATGGTGTTCTTTGGCTTGCAAGCTTCCCACTTTTTCCTCCAAACATAACGGTGGGCATTATGGCCAAACTGTTCTATTTGTTTTTCATCAGACCAGAGGACATTTTTCCAAAAAGTACGATATTTGTCCCCATGTGCAGATGCAAACCGTAGTCTGGCTTTTTTTATGGCGGTTTTGGAGCAGTGGCTTCTTATTTGTTGAGAGGCCTTCAGGTTATGTCGATAAAGGACTCGTTTTACTGTGGATATAGATACTTTTGTACCTACTTTTGTTTCCTCCAGCATCTTCACAAGGTCCTTTGCTGTTGTTCTGGGATTGATTTTCACTTTTCGCACCAAAGTATGTTAATCTCTAGGAGACAGAACGCATCTCCTTCCTGAGCGGTATGATGGCTGCGTGGTCCCATGGTGTTTTTACTTGCGTACTATTGTTTGTACAGATAAACGTAGTAGACGTTTGGAAATTGCTCTCAAGGATAAACCAGACTTGTGGAGGTCTACAATTTTTTTTCTGAGGTCTTGGCTGATTTATTTTTATTTTCCCATGATGTCAAGCAAAGAGGCACTGAGTTTGAAGGTAGGCCATGAAATACATCCACAGGTATACCTCCAATTGACTCAAATGATGTAGATTAGCCTATCAGAAGCTTCTAAAGCCATGACATCATTTTCTGGAATTTTCTAAGCTGTTTAAATGCACAGTCAACTTAGTGTATGTACATTTCTGACCCACTGGAATTGTGATACAGTGAATTATAAGTGAAATAATCTGTCTGTAAACAATTGTTGGAAAAATTACTTGTGTCATGCACAAAGTAGATGTCCTAAACGACTTGCCAACACTATAGTTTGTTAACAAGAAATTTGTCGAGAGGTTGAAAAACGAGTTTTAATGGCTCCAACCTAAGTGTATGTAAACTTCCAACTTCAACTGTACATTTTACGGACATAGTATATTTTACAATAGTTATCTTTTTAAAATTTTTTGTCCCATCCTTCAGCTCCACTCAACACCTCCCATATATCTCCGAACGAAATCCAGTTTAGATTCCTATTTTAACTTCTTAGGGAGTAGCGCACGAGGTGAGAGCCTGGCGTGCCCAAAGTAAAATGCCTCCCATTCAGGCCCAGAAAATAGGATATGCACATGTTTAGTACCATTGGATAGGAAACACCCTGAATTTTCTAAAAGTGTTAACATTTTGTCTGTGAGTATAACAGAACGGATATGGCAGGCGAAAACCCGAGGAATTTCTGTCCTGGAAAAAGTGGTTTTGACACATTGCTCATTTGGAACCCCTCCCTTATGAAAATGCCCATATAAGGGCATATGAATGCAGTACCTATCGCTTCCTCTGGATGTCAACAGTCTCGAGAAAGTGTTCTGATTCTTCTTAGCTGCTTTTAGAGCAGAGAAGAAGACGAATAAGGAAGTGTCCCCACAGATGTCCTTACAAGAAAATGCGCGCTCCCGGCTGGCGCGCTCTGTAGTTTTGTTCTTTCTTATCGCCCAGTTTATATTCCGGTTGAAATATTATACATTAAAGTGTTCCTAAGGATACATTAGCAATTATGTTTGATTGTTCTTGGACAAGTTTATAGATATAAGTTGAACGAGTTCTCTTCACGTTTCAATAGACTCTATTTTCTCATTCTAACGCGCCAACCAAACGGCGATTTATGGATATAAATGACTTTTTCTAACAAAAGAACCATGGATTGTCTTCGTTGGACACTTGGGAAGCCCTCAGCAGAAGTTCTTCAAAAGGTAATTGATTTGTTTTTGCTGTGAAATGTGTTTTGTGTGAACCGTGAAGGCTTATGAATTTATGGTAATGGGAAAAATATGTGAGGTGCTACCCTCAAACAATCAAATGTGGTGCTTTCGCCGTAAAGCCTTTTTGAAGTCTGACAACGCTGTGATATTGCCAAGAAACAGAGCTTTTGATGAGTATGAAACACTTGTATATGGGTGTATGTTTAATAATTCAACTTTTGGATTTTGAATTTTGCGCCTTGCATTTCACCTGGTAGTGTCGGGATTGGGGCGCTAGCGCCCCACCACTCCCCAAGAGTTAAGCAGTGAGTCGGAGTCAGAGGCCGAGCCTTCTCTGGTCTCTACTCCTCCCGTTACGGGGTCTGAGACGCCGAAGCCTCCCACCATTAGCTATGACAAATTAAAAATCCTAGTCATTGGCGACTCCATTACCCGCAGTATAAGACTTAAAACGAATCATCCAGCGATCATACACTGTTTACCCGGGGGCAGGGCTTCTGACGTTAAGGCTAATCTGAAGATGGTGCTGGCTAAAGCTAAAACTGGCGAGTGTAGAGAGTGTAGGTATATTGTTATCCACGTCGGCACCAACAATGTTAGGATAAAACAGTCAGAGGTCACCAAGCGCAACATAGCTTCAGTGTGTAAATCAGCTAGAAAGATGTGTCGGCATCAAGTAATTGTCCCTGGCCCCCTCCCAGTTAGGGGGAGTGATGAGCTCTACAGCAGAGTCTCACAACTCAATCGCTGGTTGAAAACTGTTTTCTGCCCTTCCCAAAAGATAGAATTTGTAGATAATTTGCCCTCTTTATGGGACTCGCCCACAAACAGGACCATGCCTGGCCTGTTGAGGAGTGACAGACTCCATCCTAGCTGGAGGGGTGCTCTCATCTTATCTACGAACATTGACAGGGCCCTAACTCCCCTAGCTCCACAATGAGATAGGGTGCAGGCCAGGCAGCAGACTGTTAGCCAGCCAGCCTGCCAGCTTAGTGGAGTCTGCCACTAGCACAGTCAGTGTAGTCAGCTCAGCTATCCCCATTGAGCGTGTCTGTGCCTAGACCTAGGTTGGGCAAAACTAAACATGGAGGTATTTGCCTTAGTAATCTCACTGGAATAAAGACCTCCTCCATTCCTACCATTATTGAAAGAGATTGTGATACCTCACATCTCAAAATAGGGCTACTTAATGTTAGATCCCTCACTTCCAAGGCAATTTTAGTCAATGAGCTTATCACTGACCATAATCTTGATGTGATTGGCCTGACTGAAACATGGCTGAAGCCTGATGAATTTACTGTGTTAAATGAGGCCTCACCTCCTGGTTACACTAGTGACCATATCCCCCACACATCCCGCAAAGGCAGAGGTTTGCTAACATTTACGATAGCAAATTTCAATATACAAATAAAAAACAACGTTTTCGTCTTTTGAGCTTCTAGTCATGAAATCTATGCAGCCTACTCAATCACTTTTTATAGCTACTGTTTACAGGCCTCCTGGGCCATATACAGCGTTCCTCACTGAGTTTCCGGAATTCCTATCGGACCTTGTAGTCATGACAGATAATATTCTAATTTTTGGTGACTTTAATATTCACATGGAAAAGTCCACAGACCCACTCCAAAAGGCTTTCGGAGCCATCATCGACACAGTGGGTTTTGTCCAACATGTCTCCGGACCTACTCACTGCCACAGCCAAACTCTGGACCTAGTTTTGTCCCGTGAAATAAATGTTGTGGATCTTAATGTTTTTCCTCATAATCCTGGACTATCGGACCACCATTTTATTACATTTGCAATCGCAACAAATAATCTGCTCAGACCCCAAACAAGGATCATCAAAATTCGTGCTAAAGGACGTAGGAGTACAAAAATCAGTACTTAGGGAGCAGTGGGGCGCTAGCGGGCCACTCCCGACACTACCCGGTGAAATGTGAGGCGGCAAATTCTAAATCCAAAAGTTGAATTATTAAACATTCATCAATATACAAGTGTTGCACAGTCATCAAAAGCTCTGATTCTTGGCAATATCACAGCGTTGTCAGATTTCAAAAAGGCTTTACGGCGAAAGCACAACATTTGATTGTTTGAGGATAGCCCCTCTCATATTTTATGCATTAGCATAAATCCATAACCAACGCGGGTCTCAAAAAACGCATAAAATCGCTAATATAAAATCCCTTACCTTTCGAAGAACTTCTGCTGAGGGCTTCCCAAGTGTCCAACGAAGACATCCAATGGTTCTTTTGTTAGAAAAAGTCATTTATTAAATCTCCGTTTGGTTAACTTTCACCGCTATGCGGATGACACACAGCTGTACATTTCGATGAAACATGGTGTAGCCCCAAAATTGCCCTCCCTGGAAGCCTGTGTTTCAGACATAAGGAAGTGGATGGCGGAAAATGTTCTACTTTTAAACTCGGACAAAACAGAGATGCTTGCTCTAGGTCCCAAGAAACAAAGAGATCTTCTGTTGAATCTGTCAATTAATCTTGATGGTTGTACAGTCGTCTCAAATAAAACTGTGAAGGACCTTGGCGTTACTCTGGACCCTGACTTTGACAAACATATCAAGACTGTTTCAAGGACAGCTTTTTTCCATCTACATGACATTGCAAAAATCTGAAACTTTCTGTCCAAAAATGATGCAGAAAAATGTATCCATGCTTTTGTCACTTCTAGGTTAGACTACTGCAATGCTCTACTTTCCGGCTACCTGGACAAAGCACTAAATAAACTTCAGTTAGTGTTAAACACGAATGCTAGAATCTTGACTAGAACCAAAAAATGTGATCATATTACTCCAGTGCTAGCCTTTCTACACTGGCTTCCTGTTAAGGCAAGGGCTGATTTCAAGGTTTTACTGCTAACCTACAAGGCATTACATGGGCTTGCTCCTACGTATCTTTCCCATTTGGTCCTGCCATACATGCCTACACGTATGCTATGGTCACAAGACGCAGGCCTCCTTACTGTCCATAGAATTTCTAAGCAAACAGCTGGAGGCAGGGCTTTCTCCTATAGAGCTCCATTTTTATGGAATGGTCTGCCTATCCATGTGAGAGACGCAGACTCGATCTCAACCTTTAAGTCTTTATTGAAGACTCATCTCTTCAGTAGGTCCTGTGATTGAGTGTAGTCTGGCCCAGGACTGTGAAGGTGAATGGCACTGGAGCAACGAACCGCCCTTGCTGTCTCTGCCTGGCCGGTTCCCCTCTCTCCACTGGGATTCTCTGCCTCTAACCCTATTACAGGGACTGAGTCACTGGCTTACTGGTGCTCTTCCATGCCATCCCTAGAAGGGGTGCGTCACTTGAGTGGGTTGAGTCACTGACGTGATCTTCCTGTCGGGGTTGGCGCCCCCTTTTGGGTTGTGCCTTGGCGGAGATCTTTGTGGGCTATACTCGGCCTTGTCTCAGTATGGTAAGTTGGTGGTTGAAGATTTCCCTCTAGTGGTGTGGGGGCTGTGTTTTTGCAAAGTGGGTGGGGTTATATCCTGCCTGTTTGGCCCTGTCCGGGGGTATCGTCAGACGGGGCCACAGTATCTCCCGACCCCTCCTGTCTCAGCCTCCAGTATTTATGCTGCAGTAGTTTATGTGTCGGGGGGCTAGGGTCAGTCTGTTATATCTGGAGTATTTCTCCTGTCTTATCCGGTGTCCTGTGTGAATTTGAGTATGCTCTCTCTAATTCTCTCTCTCTTTCTCTCTTTCTTTCTCTCTTTCTTTCTCTCTTTCTTTCTTTCTTTCTCTCTCTCGGGAGAACACCCTCGTCAACCATTGTGATTATTATTATTTGACCCTGCTGGTCGTCTATGAACATTTGAACATCTTGGCCATGTTCTGTTACAATTATCACCCAGCACAGCCAGAAGAGGACTGGCCACCCCTCATAGCCTGGTTCCTCTCTAGGTTTCGTCCTGGCCTTTCTAGGGAGTTTTTCATAGCCACCGTGCTTCTACACCTGCATTGCTTGCTGTTTGGGGTTTTAGGCTGGGTTTCTGTACAGCACTTTGTGACATCAGCTGATGTAAGAAGGGCTTTATAAACAAATGTGATTGATTGATCCTGTACCTGTCCCGCAGGTGTAATGTTCGGATGTACCGATCCTGTGCAGGTGTTACACGTGGTCTGCCACTGTGAGGACGGTCAGCTGTTCGTCCTGTCTCCCTGTAGCGCTGTCTTGGGCGTCTCACAGTACGGACATTGCAATTTATTACCCTGGCCACATCTGCAGTCCTCATGCCTCCTTACAGCATGCCTAAGGCACGTTCACGCAAATGAGCAGGGACCCTGGGCACCTTTCTTTTGGTGTTTTTTCAGTGTCAGTAGAAAGGCCTCTTTAGTGTCCTAAGTTTTCACAACTGTGACCTTTATTGCCTAAGCTGTTAGTGTCTTAACGACCGTTCCACATGTGCATGTTCATTAATTGTTTATGGTTCATTGAACAAGCATGGGAAACATTGTTTAAACCCTTTATAATGAAGATCTGTGAAGTTATTTGGATTTTTACGAATTATCTTTGAAAGACAGGGTCCTGAAAATAGGACATTTATTTTTTTGCTGAGTTTAGGTAAGAGGTTATTAAAAATGTTTAAGTGAAGGATATGACTGAAGTAGATCCATGATAACTCAATAATCAATATTGTGTTGCACCTTTTACCAATAACCTAACAAATGAACAACTCTTACAAATAAAGTACAAAGACAACTTTTGATTGTCTTTAAGACATCCTCTATATCAAATTTCATCCATCGGCCCAGCCAACCCGTCTAGTCAATAACTCAACTCTCTCCCCAACACAACTTCCTTCCCATCTACTTTTTTATGTCTCAAGGGAAGGGTTTGGAAAACTAGTTGAAGGAAAACCCACATACACCTACACATTAACACACAGAAACAGTACACCCTTAATATAATCCATATCATAGGCCTAATAGTCCTGTAGAGTAATTTTTACTTGCACACAATATAGCTGGGTCACCCCGTCCTGCCCCTAGGGGTCCACGGCCCTGTAGCGCCCCAACTCAAGACACCCCACTCAGCTTTAGGATCTTAGTGAAACATTCATTATTGGTTTCAGATGTGTTAGGCCAAGGCCAGAGTGACAACAGCACAGCAGACCCCCAGGCCCGGGACTGAGCAGCCCAGCAGCTAGGGATTGCCTAAATAGGTATCTCCCCTGACATGGGCATCTTTTCAATACAGACTCCTTTTGTTGTACAGTATTCCATATAAGGCATCCAGCCAGACCTTATAAACGTTGCACAGTTTACCCTTAATCTTAAAACAAATCTAGTGATACTGTACATAACTTGACATTTCTTCCATACATTGTGGGAGGATAACAAACCTTCCAATTAATGGCAATGCATTTATTACCCACTACAAATGCTAGGTTACACAGTTTCTTCTGATAACAGTCTCCAGTATCAACATTTCCAAGCAAACAAAAACTGGGAGAAGGGAGAATCTGTAGACATGCTGGCATAAAATAACATCTTTACCAGAATTCAGCCAAGACCACAACATGTGCAAATATGTCCCCTTTTATTTTTACACCTCCAGCAGAATAATACAATTTCGAGGTGCATGATATTCAATTTCACTGGCATATAGTACATTCTATGGATGGTCTTAAACTGGAGTAATTTATATCTTCCCTGGCTGCCTGACCCTGCTGAGACCCTTGTCACCATCTGATCCTCCTAAAATGAGGCATGACAAATAATTATCTTGGTGTACATTTATACATTAAATTATCCAATAATAAAATCAATGGATCAATAATGGAAATGACCATAATTCCCAGATCCCAGACTGTAGCTTGAAGATTAAGCTGCTGTCCCGTAGCTACAGTAGGTCTACCCATCAAGTCAAGATGGAACCTTGTATCATACACTGAATACACTGCAAAAATCACCTGAGCTCCATAGACTGGTCTTCCCTGGCTGTCTGACTCTAATGGGGCCCCTGTCACCATCTGATCCTGCTAAAACATGATGAGCATAGTGTTGTGTACTGACTGCACTAGAGGGCTGCATACCCACGGGATGCCTGCGTTCGGACAGACGACTTTGGGATGGAAATATTTTTGTTGTCTCAGATTATTTGGAAACGGTCCTCTTTCTGTTTTGTATGCGTTAGCCCAACTATTGTTTAAAAATCACATATTTTTTACATTATTCATACACTTAGAATTCTTTGCTTCAACTTCAGTAGCACATTTCTTCTACTTGGGCTAGAGAGTTCAAGTGCGCCTAGTACAGTGGTTCTTCCTTTAAAAGTTTTGAGCTTATGCCGTGACCGTTTGTGGTAGATGGTGGTAGATTGTGGTAAATTGTGTCATTCTGTCATTGCACCACTCTATCACAAGGGGGAGTTAGAACGCTGACTTATCGGTAGTCTAGACTGTGGCACTATCTTGACTATCTTTTTGTAAGTTAATGGAGGTGTGAATGTTTCAGTCCGAGAGTCTCTCTTCTCTGGCACTAGAATCCTGCATCAGGCAACAGCAAAATAATGTCTGGTGGGTGGTCCCGGAGTTGAGAGAGAACTTGGGTAAATACAATGGTACAATTACACTTGACATGAAAACTGACGATTTTCAAAAAATAGGCACAGTTGGGTTTTTGTTTTCTATCCCTCTAAAAACAAAAATAAATAATTCTAAGTAACAAACTGGCTTTATTTTCCACAGTGTGATAGCCCCTCTATATGAAGTGAGTTTGTGAAACACAGTCCTTCTTTGCGGATGTGAAGATGAAACTGAATGAAAGAGAGTCCAGCAAGGATATGGAGGGGGAAAAAGTTGCCCATATTTTCAAGACATTAACTTATTTATTTTTGAAATGTACTAGTTTATTTAAGCAATTTAATATATTATTTAAGGCTTGGCATTTAATGTTAGTAGGCTATTTCGCAGCAAAAGCCATATTTGTGAGTGACCCACTCATTCGTGGCTTTGGATAAATAAATAAGTAGCAGTTCTGATAGTCTTTAATAAAGAAAAGTTTTGACCAAGTTAATCTGCTCATGTTGTGTGTGTTCCATTATTTGTGACATTGTGGTTACAATGAAGAATGTAAACGAAAGAAATCAAATAAATCCTATTCATAATGAATAATCAGATGTGTGTTGCAAACTTGTCACTTTTTCCTTTTTTTGTAAGATTTTATTTTAGATCCACATACAAACAACAACTACATCACACCTTCCCAGACCCACCTGCCCAGACCCACCTGCATCACTCTCCGCCACATGGCCTCTAACTGCACCATTTGGGTTTAACCTTCTGAATTAATGATTATATTGAAGATAGAAGCTGCCTCTTAATGAGTTCCGAGAGACGATCCGTTACACAACATGTGTATTCAACATTTGGCGAAAAAGAAACCACGCCATGAATTAAGATCAGATTTATTTTCCCACAATGCAATGTGGCACATTAACAACTCATATCACTTTAAAGAGCCTTCTAATATTAGACAACAAATAAATATACTAAAACAGTAACTTCAAAAACAGTCCATTCATCACTGGATTTCTTCAAATTGCTGTGCAGGAAAAGTATGTAATCCACCATGCCTGGTCGCAGGCTCGCAGCTGGCTTCTCTCTGAAACCACACATCCATCTGAAGGTGATGCTTTATCCTTTGGAGCCACACAATTACCAGGTGGACAGTAGGCCTCTTGAAGCGATAGAGGAAATCAACAAGATCCACAAGTATTCTTTCATAATAGCTGGCAGCTGATTTATTTTGCCTCATGCAGGACTCTAGTGCGATAAGAGAGAGACTGACCTAAACATTCACACCTCCATTAATTTACAAAAGGATAGTGTAATAGCTCGGCTAGGTGTGAAAAAAAACACAATTTGTGCCACAGTTTAGACTACCAATAGATGCTACGATCAGTCAGAGTTGAGTCCTATTGTAAAGTCTAGCCTAATGGCCAAAAAAGGGCAAACTTGCAATGTATTCGATGCTTAAGTACTCTAAAGATTTACATTTCTAACTCGATATCAAAGAATGTGAAATAATGTGTCTTTAACCCTGCATTCTAATGTAACTTATTTTGAACAAAAGCCAGGAATGATCGAGTCACTCAGCCCTATGCTGTTCCTGCTTCTGTTGCCTATTTAAGTGTTTATTCAATATCCTACTGAGTCTGTGACACCAAACCTCGTGCCAAATAAAGCAATTTCACAAATCCGGCAGTTTTTCAACTTTGCTATGGGAGTGCCAAAATGTATTACAAAATAATTGTAATTAACTGAATGATGAGGATGAAGAAGAAGAGAGTGATTGAATTCAAAACAAGTGTAAGAATTGCTCTTCCTCTGTCTCACACACACGCAAAAAGAAGCTGTAACTGGACCATGTAACACGCATATAGACGCATATACAGTATCTGTTCATCAACATCTTAATGCTTTCGTTAATAAAATAATTATAAAAAAAGACTTTCAAAATGCAGAAGTTTATTACAACTACATCTCAGCTACATTTTAGTTGCACTTCTCCACAGCTCCAGAACCATGGGTAAAACCTTGTTGAGATGATCAATGTATTTGTTGCATTGTTGTATCGTCAATTTCTCAAGCCAAAACGTCAGGCAATATTGGTGGAGAATGATGCGTTGAAGAGGGCAAGGAACGAGATGGGGTCACAATCCATGCCAGGCATGCCTGTGAGCTCTGGAACTCCACCTCCGACAGGCAGAGGCATCAAACGTGGCGGGTTCGTCAGATCGTTGGTTCACCCTGACATTTACATTCCTCTTCTGACACCAGAACTTGACGAACTGCTCACCAGGCACAGCAAGGGCCGTCCGGACCATTATGCTGTTCTGCTATTCCAAGGATGTGTAAACGAAGAAAGATACTACAAGTGGACACAGAATACCAACTGGGATGGATCCCGAGGCAAATGTGGCTTACCAGTGAACCTCCGGGTGTTCATCATGAATACTGCGCCTCAGAAGTTTCTGTCCATGAGTGATGCAACCCGAAAAGGATTTAAAGAGTTAATGAGTACTTGAGGTCAACGGGAAAGTCTGGACATGGCCTGCACTCCCTTATGTAAGGAATTAGGCACTTTACTATGTTTACTGTATAGGCTACAGTAAACATCTCATTGTCCTGTTGATTCTTGTCAGACTGCACAGTAACCTAATAAACATATGCATTTTAAAAGAGTTGTATTATTTATTGAATTTAATAATACAGTGCCTTGCAAAAGTATTCATCCCCCTTGGCATTTTTCCTATTTTGTTGCGTTACAACCTGTAATTGAAATGGATTTTATTTGGACTTCATGTAATGGCATACACAAAATAGTCCAAATTGGTGAAGTTGGTGAAAAAAAATTACTTGTTTAAAAAAAAAAAAATGGAAAGGTGGTGCATATGTATTCACCCCCCTTTGCCCCTAAATAAGATCTGGTGCAACCAATAACCTTCAGAAGTCACATAATTAGTTAGATTGCACACAGGTGTACTTTATTTAAGTGTCACATGATCTGTCACATGATCTCAGTACATATAAACCTGTTCTGGAAGGTCTGCAACACCACTAAGCAAGGGGCACCACCAAGCAAGCGGCACCATGAAGACCAAGGAGCTCTCCAAACAGGCTGGTTTATAAAAAAATATCCAAACTTTGAACATCCCACGGAGCACCATTAAATCCATTATTTAAAAAATGGAAAGAATATGGCACCACAACAAACCTGCCAAGAGAGGGCCGCCCACCAAAACTCACGGACCAGGCAAGGAGGGCATTAATCAGATAGGCAACAAAGAGACCAAAGATAACCCTGAAGGAACTGCAAAGCTCCACAGCGGAGATTGGAGTATCTGTCCATAGGACCACTTCAAGCCGTACATTCCACAGAGCTGGGCTTTACAGAAGAGTGGCCAGAAAAAAGGCATTGCTTCAAGAAAAAAATAAGCAAACACATTTGGTGGTCGCCTAAAGGCATGTGGGAGACTCCCCAAACATGTGGAAGAAGGTACTCTGGTCAGATGAGACTAAAATGTATATTTTTGGCCATCAAGGAAAACGCTATGTCTGGCGCAAACCCAACACCTCTCATCACCCCGAGAACACCATCCCCATGCTGTGGGGATGTTTTTCATTGGCAGGGACTGGGAAACTGGTCCGAATTTAAGGAATGATGGATGGTGCTAAATACAGGGAAATTCTTGAGGGAAACCTGTTTCAGTCTTCCAGAAATTTGAGACTGGGATGGAGGTTCACCTTCCAGCAGGACAATGACCCTAAGCATACTGCTAAAGCAACATTTGAGTGGTTAAAGGGAAAACATTTAAATGTCTTGGAATGGCTTAGTCAAAGCCCAGACCTTTATCCAATTGAGAATCTGTGGTATGACTTAAAGATTGCTGCACACCAGTGGAACCCATCCAACTTGAAGGAGCTGGAGAAGTTTTGCCTTGAAGAACGGGCAAAAATCCCAGTGGCTAGATGGGCCAAGCTTATAGAGACATACCCCAAGAGACTTGCAGCTGTAATTGCTACAAATGGTGGCTCTACAAAGTATTGACTTTGGGCGGGTAAATAGTTCTGCTCAAGTTTTCAGTTTATTTGTCTCATTTCTTGTTTGTTTCACAATAAAACATATTTTGCATCTTCAAAGTGGTAGGCACGTTGTGTAAATCAAATGATACAAACCCCCCAAAAATACATTTTAATTCCAGGTTATAAGGCAATAAAATAGGAAAAATGCCAAGGGGGGTCAATACTTTTGCAAGCCACTGTAACCTTTACTCCACACATAAATGCATACAAAGCACTCCCTCACCCTCCATTTGGCAAATCTGACAATAACTTTCTGCTCCTGATTCCTGCTTAAAAGATAAAACTCAAATAGGAAGTACCAGTAGTGATGCGCTCAATATGGAAGCATTCCGATGAAGCGGATAGTAAGCTAATGGACTGTTTCTCTAGCGCAGACTGGAATATGTTCCGGGATTCATCCAATGGCATTGAGGAGTTTACCACATCAGTCACCGGCTTCAAATCAAATCAATTTGAATTTGGCGCTCTGCATTTCACCGGATGTTGGCAAAATTGAAAACGTTCACGGGATTGGATCCCTAAGAGGTTAACAAGAAATTTGTGGAGTGGTTGAAAAACAAGTTTTAATGACTCCAACCTAAGTGTATGTAAACTTCCGACTTCAACTGTACATATTAGATGAGTAAAGCAAGATATGTAAACATTATTAAAGTGGGAAATTTAAAGTGAATAGTGTTCCATTTATTAAAGTGGCCAATGATTTCAAGTCTGTATGTAGGCAGCAGCCTCTCTATACTAGTGATGGCTGTTTAACTACTTAGGGAGCAGTGGGGCCACTACCCGGTGAAATGTAAGGCGCCAAATTCAAAATCCAAAAGTTTAATTATCAAAAGCTCTGATTCTTGGCAATATCACAGCGTTGTCAGATTTCAAAAAGGCTTTACGGCGAAAGCACAACATTTGATTGTTTGAGGATAGCCCCTCTCATATTTTATGCATTAGCATAAATCCATAACCAACGCGGGTCTCACAAAACTCATAAAATTGCTAATATAAAATCCATTACCTTTTGATGAACTTCTGCTGAGGGCTTCCCAAGTGTCCAATGAAGACAATCCATGCTTCTTTTGTTAGAAAAAGTAATTTATTATATCCATAAATCTCTGTTTGGTTGGCGCGTTATGTTCATAAAATCCACCGTTGAGTCGCCCATAGAACCGTGAAGAGAACACGTTCAAATTATACCTATCATATTTCTCCAAACAAATCAAACATAATTTTTAATGTTTCCTTAAGTAACATTTTATTTATATTTACTATAATATTTCAACCGGATTGTAGCCTGACTGATAAGAAAGGAAAATAAAAGTGAGGCGCGCTCTCGTTCTTGTGAACGGAAAAATTATTTCTCATTTCCACTTCCTTCAGTAAATCTTCTTCTATGGGGTTCCCTTTAGCCCTATTGTTTTTAAACCTTGTCTAAAGACTGTTGACATCCTGTGGAAGCCATAGGTACTGCAGTCTCAGTCCTACATAACAGAAAAATGAATAGGCACAATGGAGAAAAAGGTAATTTACAAAAAAAACAGCAAATCCGTATGGATTTTCCTCTGGTTTTCGCCTGCTATATCACTTCTGTTATACTCACACACATCCAATAGTACTAATTATGTGCATATCCTAGTTTCTGGGCCTGAGTGGCAGGCATTTTACTTTGGGCACGCCAGACTCTCCAAAACCGTCACCACTGCTGATGATGCCTAAAGAGTTAACAGTCTGGTGGCCTTGAGGTAGAAGCTGTTTTTCAGTCTTCCTGTCCCAGCTTTGATGCACCTGTACTGACCTCGCCTTCTGGATGATAGCGGGGTGAACAGGCCGTGGCTCGGGTGGTTGTTGTCCTTGATGATCTTTTTGGCTTTCCTGTGACATCGGGTGGGGTAGGTGTCCTGGAGGGCAGGTAGTTTACCCCCGGGGATGCATTGTGCAGACCACACCACCCTCTGGAGAGCCTTGCGGTTGAGGGCGGTGCAGTTGCCGTACTAGGCGGTGATACAGCCCAACAGGATGCTCTCAATCTGTAAAAGTTTGTGAGCATTTTAGGTGACAAGTCAAATTTCTTCAGCCTCCTGAGGTTGAAGAGGCGCTGATGCGCCTTCTTCACCACACTGTCTGTGTGGGTGGACCATTTCAGTTTGTCCGGGATGTGTACGCCAAGGAACTTAAAACTTTCCACCTTTTTCACTGCTTTCCCGTCAATTTGGATGGGGGGGTGCTCCATCTGCTGTTTCCTGAAGTCCACGATCATCTCCTTTGTTTTGTTGACGTTGAGTGACAGGTTTCTTTCCTGACACCACACTCTGAGAGCCCTCACCACCTCCCTTTAGGCTGTTTTATCGTTGTTGGTAATCAAGCCTACGGTGGTTGCTCAACTAAAAGTGTTGAGATTATGCTGCGGGAATAGGTAAGTAGAGGTATTTTGAGGTTTAGTACTGTACCCTGAGTCACTGTTTCATTGCTCCAGACCAGCGCAAGGGGGAGTTAGAGCACTTATTATGCTTTTGGGTCCCACGGCGCTAATATGTCTCTAACTGACAATGGATGGGCAACGTAAACCAAATAGAAACTGATAATTGTGCACAACTTAAAAATTGAATTTCAATTAACTGAATGATGAGGATGAGGATGAAGAAGGTGATTGAATTTAGAACAATAGTGTAAGAATTGCTATTCCTCTGTACTGCACGCGCACACCCGGAAAAATACACTTATTTTTGTTGTTACTAACTCGTCAGTATTACTTACTAAAACTGTTGTTACACTAAGATTTTTAGTCCGAGAAACTAAAATGTTCAATTATATTCTTAAGATATATGTGTTGACTGAATATAAGCAAGTGGTGTCTGCTAAATAATCAAGTTGATGGCACAGTCATATAGCCTCGGCACCAATATAAAGCTGAGTGACTCACTCCACTCATGGCATTGGATCAAAATAAATAAGTACCAACATTCAAGTAACAGTTTTATTATTATAATTATTACTAACCCTGTTTTTCACAAGCGTAGCAGGCTGTGAATTCTGCAAACAACGTTTCTAGCATGGGCTATTAGCAGGACAATTGGTTATGTTGGTCATGGTTCCTGAGTGGTGCAGTGGTCAAAGGCACTGAAACTCAGTGCAAAAGGCATCACTACTGTCCCTGATTCAAATCCAGGCTGTATCAAAATTGATTGGGAGGTGCATAGGGCAGTGCATAATTGGCCCAGTGTCGTCTGGGCTAGGGGAGGGTTTGGCCCACCGGGATGTCCAAAAAACAGAAATAAATATTTGGGCCTTTATAAATATTATTTTGGCCTTTATTCAGATTACAACCAATTGACTTTCGGTTATTTGAAAATGAAATTATCTCCAAAATATCGTTATTTTTTAAACAAGGGCTTGAAAAGTAGATCGTGAAATCTGCAAACAACGTTTCCAGTCCGAGAATGGTAAATGACTGTAGTTAATAAATTCTTTCAATACATTTGAATACAAAATAAGTCATTTTCAGCCGGAGCTGAGAGGATCACCAAAACTAAAGGTATTTTATTTCAGTGCATTTTCTTTAAAAACAAATGATATAGCCTATCAACGTGTAGGCATACTTTGCAATAAAATCCATAATTGCATACTAAAAACGTAAATATGTTTTTGCAGAGCATACAACCACGCCGACAACCATACGTGGACAAAGGGCGGAACAACGAGCCGCACCGAAAAAATGCATGGTTCCACAGAATACCAACTTGGATAGATCCTGAGGCAAATGTAGCTTCTTCATCAACATCTTTATGCTTTCATTAATAAAATAATGATACAAATACTCTCGCCAGCTTTGATTCATGTCTGGGCCTGCAGGACGCACATTTCTTTGTTTGTCAGACAAACAGTATTATAGTTTCTAAAAGGAAAAATATTACCACCATCTCTTGCGCATGTCATTTTCCTTTCATAATGCATCCTTATTTACAAAGCGATTATAAATATTAGATATTTTCACAGTGCACATTTGGAAATCCCAAACTCTGAAAGTAATTGGAAAGGTAGATACAAATTATTTGTGACTACAATTATTGTGGTTACAATAAAGAATGTAAACAAGATGCTGTATTTCTATTTACAGTAGTGATGGACAGCTGAAGGCATTTTAAAAACAGGTTTTCACAAGTGTACTGTAGTACTGTAGCAGGTGTAGCCCATCAGGCAAACAATGTTTTCTATTTGCAGAACAATAGACTCTTCATATCCTGGCTACAGTAGGTGTGAAAATCCCCAATTTGCTATGTATTCGATGCTTAAGTACTCTAAAGTGTTACATTTCTAACTCAAGATCTCATGCAACTGCAAAATGTCGGCGAGCCATATAGATTGCAAAATAGTTAGGAAGAGATTCCATGGCACATGGTTTACGAATTGACAGGCAACTCTTCTTAGCCCAGCTGCTGTAGGTGTGAAAATCCCAATTTGGCCCTAACAGTTCTTCATCAACATCTTTATGCTTTCATTAATAAAATAATGAGAAAAAAGACATTCAAAATGCAGATGTTTATTTAAACTACATTTTAGTTGCACTTCCCCCCAGCTCCACGATCATGGGTAAAACCTTGCTGAGATGTTCAATGGATTTGTTGCATTGTTGTATCGTCAATATCTCAAGCCAAAATCGTCTTGATGGCCTTCACCAGTTCATCATTGCTTGTAGACTAGGCAGAGTTATTAATGGTTTCAGTTGATGCCAAACAAGTTCGATCGGGTTTAAATCAGAACTACATGTAGAGATAAAAATATATATTTTTAGATATACTCTAGGTCTACCGTAGTAGGTCTTGTATGTCTTTTATTTATTTGTTTATACTTATTTTACTACATAAACGTCTACTTACTCTGCTGGCGTCTTGAACCAGTTTATGCCCTCATTTGCAATGCAAACCCAGGCGGCAGTGTGTTTTGGGTCATTGTCTGCATTTGGAGAAGAAAAATATAAATGTAGCCTAAAAGCCAACATTAGGTACTAGTTGAGAAACAGACGCCTCACAAGTGCTCAACTGGCAGCTTCAATAAATAGTACTCACAAAACAACAGTCTCAACGTCAACAGTGAAGAAGCGACTCCAGGATGCTGGCCTTCTAGGCAGATTCCTCTGTCCAGTATCTGTGTTATTTTGCCCATCTTAATCTTTTCTTTCTATTGGCCAGTCTGAGATATGGCTTTTTCTTTGCAACTCTGCCTAGAAGGACAGCATCCCGGAGTCGCCTCTTCACTGTTGACGTTGAGACTGGTGTTTTGCGGGTACTATTTAATGAAGCTGCCAGTTGAGAACTTGTGAGGCGTCTGTTTCTCAAACTAGACACTCTCATGTACTTGTTCTCTTGCTCAGTTGTGCACCTCGGCCTACCACTCCTCTTTCTATTCTGGTTAGAGACAGTTTGTGCTGTTCTGTGAAGGGAGTAATATACAGCTTTGTACCAGATCTTCAGTTTCTTGGCAATTTCTTGCATGGAATAGCCTCAGAACAAGAATAGACTGATGAGTGTCAGAAGAAAGTTATTTGTTTCTGGCCATGTTGAGCCTGTAATTGAACAAACAAATGCTGATGCTCCAGATACTCAACTAGTCTAAAGAAGGCCAGTTTTTGTCATGCCATGGCCATAGAGAGCCCTCTAGGTTTCTCTATGGTGTGTTGGGTCAGGGCGTGACTAGGTTTTCTAGGGAACTCTATGTTGAGTTTTGAGTTGGTTCCTAATTAGAGGCAGCTGGTTGTCGTTGCCTCTAATTGGGAATCCTATATAACTTTGTTCCCTTCCCACCTACCTTGTGGGTTATTGTTGTTTTTAGTTAGTGCCAGTGTGTGACACACAGTTAGTGCCGATCGTTGTTGTTTCTTTTGTTTCTTGCATTTGAACGTTTCACTTCATTAATTAACCATGTGGAACTACATCCGTGCTGCACTTTGGTCCAATCCTTCCAGCGATCGTGACAGTTTTATTGCTTCTTTAATCAGGACAACAGTTTTCAGCTGTGCTAACATACTTGCAAAAGGGTTTTCTAATTGTTGTCCCTGTGAGTTGCTCCTTAGTCTGTCAGTGCGCAAAGTCTCACATCCTTTAACCCTGCTGTCAGGGACAGTTGTGATTTTAACATTAAAATATTGGTGGGGGCAAACTCAATCAAAATAGCTAATATGCATCTAAACCAATACACACACAAACGTTATGATCAGTTTACTTCCCATAGTCAAATTCCGCATGGGTCTACAATATTGCTACATTGTTAGATAGTGGGCCACAGTCAAAACACCGTTATGAGTGCATCTGCCTGCCTGTTACCAAGATGCTCCGGTTAAGAATAAAGCAATACAGTTTTGAAAGTTACTCCCTCGCTTAAACTACTGTCATCAAGGCAAAGGGTGGCTACTTTGAAGAGTCTAAAATATAAAATATATTTTGATTTGTTTGACACTTTTTTGGTTACTACATGATTCCATATGTGTTATTTCATAGTTTTGATGTCTTCACTATTATTCTACAATGTAGATAATAGTAAAAATAAATAAAACCCTGGAATGAGTAGGTGTGTCCAAACTTTTGACTGGTACTGTATATACAACATAAACATACTGTTGACACACAGGCTATGGCGTAATGGAATGTTTTGACTGAAATGGTACTCACACATAACTACTTAATGTTTCTAAATTATTTCTTTATTCAGACGAAGAGTACTGCTATGGAATCCCCCATGGCTCCTAACTATGCTAATTTGTATGTGGGTTACATGGAGAAACAATCTATTTTCAATCCTCTCAATAATGTTTTCTTGCCTAACATCATTATTTGGAAACAGTATTTTGATGATATTTTTGTTCTATGGAGGGGTAATGCAAAACAGCTCCAGGCGTTTTATGCTTTTCTTAACTCCTGTTCTGAACATTTGAGATTTACTATGCAATCTGATACACGTCAAATCAGTTTTCTTGATCTTCTGATCTTGTGTGAAAATAATGTTCTATACACATCTTTACAGGAAACCTACTGATCGTAACAGTTTGAGGGCTGACAGTTGTCACCCACTTCCCTTGAAAAATAGTTTGCCCTACAGCCAATTCTGTCGAATTAAAAGAATTTGCTAAAAGCAATAGGATTTCGACAGAAATATGGCTGAGACGCAAAGAAAATTCAAGGAGAGGGGGTACAAAAATTATCAGATTAATATTGCCATTGAGAAAATTAAAAACAAAATGCGATATTACCTTTTTCAAGGTCAGTCTCGCGAAAAGAAGCATTCTTGCGTTCTAACTACCCTCTATTCAATGTGCTCTGAACAAATTAAGGGAATCGTTCACAAACATTGGCACATTTTAAAATCCGATGATAGTCTCGGTAATGTGTTTTCGGACCTTACCTTGGTCGTTTTCTCGCGGGGCAGAAATCTCAGAGACCAATTGGTGAACTCTGATTTACCACCCCAAGATATTCCTGAACAACGTCTATTTGCGCCCCTACTGGATGGAAATTACAAGTGTAATGGCTGTGCTCAATGCAATGGCACTTATAAATGTAGATCCTTCAAACACCCCCAGATAGGGAAACAGATCCCAATCAAAGGTGTTATTACGTGCTCCACTAAGGCAATTATTTATCTTATAACTTGTCCTTGTGGTAAAAATGATGTGGGTAAAACAAAGCGCGAATTAAAAGTACGTATCTCAGAGCATCGTAGCACCATTAGGTGCAAAAACTCGACTTACCCAGTAGCGGCCCACTTTTTGGAAGCAAACCACTCGATTTCCTCTCTGCGTTATATTGGCATTGAACATGTCACCCTCCCTAGGAGAGGGGGTGACCTCGATAATTTATTGTTAAAACGAGAGGCTGCCTGGATCTTTAATTTAAAGACCTTTGCTCCCTTTGGTCTCAACGTAGACTTTGATCTGAAGCCATTCTTGTGATTATTGTGACTTTGCCATTGTAATTGTTTGTAGGCTTATGTATTGTATGCTATCCATTAGTTTTTTGTATGTTCTTTGTATGCCATTTTAATATTTGAGAATTAACCAATGATATTAGGCCACACTTGGCCATGATTACAGACACCGGTGTGTGTGTCTTTTGACACTATATAAACCAGTTGCCCCGCAGTGTTTGTGAATATACCCTGATGAAGACAACTTGCCTGTCGAAACGTTGGACATTACATTTTTGCATCTGAGCTCCTAGAGTGTGCGGCTCTCCTTTATTTTCAAGTTTTCCACTCCGCTAGCCAGCACCTCGCCTAAATAGGTGTGTGTTTCTTTTTCCTCTCGATTGTAATGGAATGTTTTTCCTTGTGTGGTAGGTTTTGACACTCTTATGTAGGTTTTATAACCAGCCATAAAATAATGCAATATGTCACAACAGATTTAAATGTATGTGTCATGACAGTGTTCTGACCATAGAGCATGTTATGACAAGAAATGTCAGCTGACATTTTTTACAAGTAGATTTATATTCAGGAGCACAAAAGTAAATGTAGGAGCACATGCTTAATCAAGCACAATTTAACCCCTGTTTGAGTAATAAGGTGAGAAAAAAAAAACTACTGCCCCTTTAACGGACGGCCATTACCGTGGTAACGGCGCTCCATGTCTGTCAGAGATGATAATCTCTGTGTCTGCGCTACCAGCAGACAGTTGCAGCAACTAATATTGAAAAACAAAACGATGTAACTAGCCAAAAAACACGAGAACAGTGTCACGCTTTAGTAGCCTTTCAGGTAAATTTGGGTTTTGGATTAAAAATAAATAAAATGTTTCCCAAATGCTGTCACCACCCACCAACATGGATGGTGAACTAGACATTCTTACCCGCCAATACCTCTGCATGCTCGTCTCCCCCTTGGCATCGCTCCCTGGCTTATAGCACCGAGGGCATGGGCATGGCTCGGGGTTTAGGTATTAGGATCCACTGACACAGTTTACTCCCAACCCAATCTCCAAATCAAACGCCAACCCTTGCCGGAATTATGCAATTGCTTGACATTTTAATAGCGCCATGGCTTGAAATTATAATTACGTCATGTGGTGCTGTATTTTAGCTGTCAGTCAAACTCTGCAAAAGTTAAACTAAAATTCCAATGGTTAAGATTAGGGTTAAGGTTTGGGAAAGGCTTAAAACAAACGAGTGTCTAGCACTGGGATTGAACAGGTGACCTTCGGAGCCTGAGTCTGCGACTTAAATGCCTGTCCCCCATCCACAACGCCCTAGCAAGCCACAAGCCTACTGGAAGGTTATAGGTGCTCACATTGCCCCTAGTGGACAGTATAGCTTCTACATTTAGCTAGGTTCAAACGTAATCTGGTACCTGCAGAATTGGTGTCTCCTGGCGTATTCCATAAAATAATGGGCTGTTAGCACTGCCCGGCCACAGATCACTGAGGCCAGGCGGTGCCCTCCTCCGATCTCTGGCATGGAGAGAACCCCTCCTTTGATCTTGGCATGGAGACAACGGGTTGCCAGGTTGTATGAGGGTCGGTGGATGGGTTTTTTGTTGTGATGAACAGGTTGTCATGTTGTCTGGGTCGGTGGAGGTTTTAAAAATACATACACTACCGTTCAAAAGTTTGGGGTCACTTAGACATGTCCTTGTTTTTTAAAGAAAAGTGTATTTTTTTTCCATTAAAATAACATCAGATGGATCAGAAATATA
>QNTS01000596.1:361957-410590 GCA_003317085.1 Hucho hucho
GATCTCTGGCATGGAGAGAACCCCTCCTTTGATCTTGGCATGGAGACAACGGGTTGCCAGGTTGTATGAGGGTCGGTGGATGGGTTTTTTGTTGTGATGAACAGGTTGTCATGTTGTCTGGGTCGGTGGAGGTTTTAAAAATACATACACTACCGTTCAAAAGTTTGGGGTCACTTAGACATGTCCTTGTTTTTTAAAGAAAAGTGTATTTTTTTTCCATTAAAATAACATCAGATGGATCAGAAATATAGTGTAGACATTGTTAATGTTGTAAATGACTATTGTAGCTGGACTGTATTTTTGTATTTCTACACTGTATTTCTGATCAATTTGATGTTATTTTAATGGACAAAAAATTTGCTTTTCTTCCAAAAGCAAGGACATTTCTAAGTGACCCCAAACGTTTGAGCGGTAGTGTGTATATATAAAGAAGGGAGCTATGTACAAAATGAGAAAATGTGTAGGAGTTGTTGGTCTGTTTTGCCCCTTTCAACATTGCCAGTTGAGTGTCACTGAGCCTTTCGTGTTGTGTGTGATGTGTCGCATTGGGTAATGTAACATCTGTAATATTGCACAACCTTTTTCTACTCTTTCCTAGATGTGTGTTTTTATGTGGTGCAATACAAGTTTTTCTGTGCTATGCTTTTTTGGACAACGAACCAGAAAATTGGGGCTAGATCACTTCCCAATCCCATTGTTACAGGCATATCAAATCTCCTTAGCCTCCACCATCCAACATCCATCCCTTCCTGCGGGCACTGCTTCACCATTCCACTGCAGCCCAAACAGTCATAGTGAATTTGCCACAACAAAAATTTGGGCACAGTCCCCTCCAAGTCGTGGAAACAGGATTACAAGGTTTGAGCTCATGAGACGACTCTGATCCAATCATGGTGTCACACTCGGAACACAACAAAGGTCATGACCAGGGCCCCTCTGGCGGGGGCTGTCACCAGCCCCACGAGGTGGCTGCTAGGACTGGCACTGGGGCTGCATTAGTGTGATCCTGTTTAACCCTGACACCCTGCAGGGTGTGCATGTTTGCCTGCCTGCCTGCCAGTGAGGGCTGTGCTGGGCCGGGCCTGTTTAGCATTTCCACCTTAGCCTACCATGTGTGTGCTGTGCCTGCCGTCCAGGTGCAGGGAGATAGACAGCTGAATAGTGAGGAAAGAGGAGAGTAGACTGTGTGCTAGCCACATGGAGGCAGGTCTCATTAAATAGTGCAGCAGGGTAATTTATAGGTATGGCTCAGCAGGTTTCACACACACACAAACACACACACACACACACACACATGCACAAATAGTCTACTTACTGTAAACACGTACACCGATGTACATGCACAATCACACACTCTTTCACATGCTGCACTTCCTTGCACGGACTGCTGCCAGATAATTTAATGTCCAATGTAGTTTTAGATAATTTGGCAGTACGTCCAACCGGTTTCACAACCGCAGACCACGTGTAACCACGCCAGCCCAGGACCTCCACATCCGGCTTCTTCACCTGCGGGATCGTCTGAGACCAGCCACCCGGACAGCTGATGAAACTGAGGAGTATTTCTGTCTGTAATAAAGCCCTTTTGTGGAGAAAGGCCCAGTCAATCAAAATGAGTTTGTCTCTCCAGTGGGTGGGCCTGGGCCCCTGCCAAGTAAACTGTAATACATTTATTTAACCCTTGTGTTGTCTTAATGGTCAAAAATGATCCGCCACTACATTTAACAGCAGAGAGAACCTACAAAATTATATTTTTTCAACTTGAAATTTGATTACTTTTCCTAGAGTGACCCCAACATCAGAAAAAGTGAAACATCGCCTTTGTTCATATTTCCATGAAAGCAGTACACCACCAGGGTACAAAGATTTCTGACCCGGCAGTTATAAAATAACACACACAATGAAAAGTTGAGATTGTGTGCTACGGATTGAACTCAGACAAAACTAAAACTTTCTTGTGCATGTGCAGCATCTCCCCTCCACGACCACAAACAGGATGGACGAGATTGACCTGCGTGCCTACATAGTATTGCTAATCTTAGCGGGTGTGTATAGGTCCCGAGGCCGAAGCTACATGTAGTCTCTGAGATGTAGAGAATGGAATCTGTGATTGTTTTTTGTGACGTTGATACTAATTACAAAAGGTCACTGTCCTTTCCAACAGTATATACCCAGCAAGCCAGAAAAGTATGGCATCAAGTTATGGGTGGCCTATGACGCTCAATCCAGCTACGCTTGGAAGATGCAAGTGTACACAGGGAAGCCGACCAGTGGAGGCCCGGAGAAGAACCAGGGGTTGTGCTTGATGTGACAGATGGACTGAGGGGCACGTGTGACAATTTCTTCACCATGTTTCCCTTCAATAAAATGCATTCAAAGCTACTTTCTGCACATTTTTGCTACTTTTTTAGGCTATACAATGCTATCTCTTGCAAAAAATTGTATGTTTACACCTATGCAGTACCTTCAGCAATAATAATAATAATAAACCTCTACTTTAGTAAAGAAAACAATTATAACAGGTGTGTTGTAATAAAAACGAGTGGTGTCCACTGATTAAATGCAGACTTTCTGCAGTGAAGAGGGAAAACCCAGATATTCAAAAAGTTTGATGAATGACAGATTGTTTCTTCATGCAAAATAGATTTGGGGTTTAAAATTCAATTAAGCTGCTTTATTTTAGGGGTTTAGTGGTCATTTTTGATCCTTAGGACAAGGGTAGTACACAGAATCTTAAGACTACACAAGGGTTAAATTGACCGATTTCCTTATATGAACTGTAACTCAGGTCTACATGGAGGTTGCACAGAGTCAGGACAAGGTGAAGGGTCAGAGGCAGAACAGGGAGAGCAGGTTAGGCCCACTAAGGCTAGGTCTCTGTTAGAGGACAGAAGAGCCAAGCATAGCAATAGGTAGGCTAATGTATATATTTTTTTAAATCATACAATATGATAATCAATCTCAGAGCACAATAAATACATATGTGAATAAATAGATGAATGATAGGTAATGGGTTATTTGGTTTGTCCCTGTCTCTTGCATCTTTTTTTACCAACACAATATGCTCTTTGATTATTTTGTCTACAGATCATAATGTTATCTCCTACTGTTAGTAATGACTGTTTCTGTTTTGCAGGCCAAACCACATACATCTCCCTGTGAGACAGGACATCAAACAAGTATATTTTGTCCTTTCCATGACTGTCAAACCATTATTCCATGATGAGGGGGGATGTGGACCGAGAGTACCTCAGTCCAGATCGTAATATGTTCCACATGTACAGGCTCTACAAAGATAAGAACACCATGGCGAAGGCAACATTCTGGCTTTAGTGGGACATTTTCACTCAGCACAATATCACATTTGCCAACCAATGTTATAGATTCTACAACAAACTGTCATCAGTAGCCACGGAATAGGAGAGGGCAAAGAATTTGGCGGAGAGTGAGCTGCACCACAGGAAATCTGAGAAAGCATACTCATTGCTCCAAAACGACAGAGTGGGCCAAAGCCAACAGTGCCATGTTAGATTTGTAGATTTGCAGGGCGTGATGTACACACCTAGCCTAACTCACGCCAACATCCACTACCAAAGGCAGCTATAAAACTACAACCTTTGCGTTCAAGACTTAGGAACAGAGGAGCCTGAAACTATGTGCATCTGGCATGAAGAAGTTAGATGTGGCAAGCTGTGTCCTGAAGTGGGTCCAGACCATGTTAACTCCACTGGTCAAGCCAAGAGAGAGAACTTGTCATCTATAGTGACAGATGCTGTGGCCAGAACAACAACTGGCGAATGCTGAAGCTAGTGTGCTTGCTCATCTCATTGGGTTACTTCTCGTTCATGGTGTCTGGGCACTCATTTCTTCCCTGTGATCAATCCGACGCAAGGTTTCAGAACTTCATACCCACAATGATGTCGTAAAAACTACTTTAATATCATTCAAATGGTGTGTGAAGACATCAGGCAACTCCCAGATTCTGTCCTCAAGCGACCAGCTGGACTACACAGTACCTCATTGATGTGGCTCAAACTCTCAGGCACTTTACAAGAAATCCCTCTCTGTCTCTCTCGCTGTTTGTCTGTCTTTTAGAATGGTTCCCTAATCCCAGCACACTAATTTACACCAAAAGTGATGGTAGAATTGTATCATAAATATTCCTGCCGTCCTTTATAATTTCAGCAGATGATCCTTGGAACATACACACCAGGCAGAACCACAGCCAGTATGAGGGATGGAAGTCCTGGTCTGTCTGCAAGCTGAAGCGTGGCGCTAGACCTCAAGCTCCCTCATTCGCAAGCCACTACCCCAGGGCCTACGAGTCTCCTCTTCTAGTAAAGAAAGAAAAATACAGAGATCTGATGACCATGCTGGATTACCTGCCAGCTGCTCCATGTATTTTTTTATGAGTCACTAGAATGTGAAGCTTCCCTGGATAAATAGGCAAGCCCAGGTTGTAGAATCGTGTGTGTATTACTTTCTACAGTGACAGTGTTTAGCCAACCTTCATGTAGCATTCGATCTCCATAGCAGAGGTCCACATTCTTTCCAAATCTGTTGCATTGGTGTAGGCAAACTTGCCTTTCAAGCCCTCAACTTGTCATTTTTTGACAAGACTAAGTCTTGTTCAATGTACACTACCGGTCAAAGGTTTTAAAACGGTGTATACACTGAGCCTGAAATGGGATTCTTGTTATGTGGCCATTGGCCCAATTTTACTGCAAGGAATTCTAATTTGTCAACCACAGGCTAGGGTTGGGTTATAAATTACATTCTGTCACTTTGTTCTTTGGAGAATCATTGAGGACAGGGAAGAATGAACATATGTCATCTAATTCCCAGCATAACATGTATGATTTGTTCTCTTTGAATAAACCAATTTTTCTCTACCTGATTTGCTTTGTGGTCTGTGTTATTGAAGAAAAACATCAACTGGGCTTCCGAGTGGTGCAGTGGTCTCATGCACTACATCTCAGTGCAGGAGGCATCACTACAGTCCCTGGTTCAAATCCAGGCTGATTTTTATTGATTATTTTACCTTTATTTAACCATGTAGGCTAGTTGAGAACAAGTTCTCATTTACAACTGCAACCTGGCCAAGATAAAGCACAGCAGTTTGATACATACAACAACAAAGAGTTACACATGGAATACACAGACATACAGCCAATAATACAGTAGAAAAAAAAGTCTATGTACAGTGAGTGCAAATGAGGTAAGATAAGGGAGGTAGGGCAAAAAATAGGCCATGGTGGCGAGGTAAATACAATATAGCAATTAAACACTGGGATGGTAGATGTGCAGAAGATAAATGTGCAAGTTACTATGGTGCAAAGGAGCAAGATAAATAAATAAATACAGTATGGGGATGAGGTAGTAAGATGGGCTGTTTACAGATGGGCTATGTACAGGTGCATAGATCTCTGAGCTGCATTGACAGCTGGTGCTTAAAGCTAGTGAGGGAGATATGAGTCTCCAGCTAAAGTGATTTTTGTAGTCCGTTCCAGTCATTGGCAGCAGAGAACTGGAAGGAAAGGCGGCCAAAAGAGGAATTGGCTTTGGGGGTGACCAGTGAGATATACCGGCTGGAGCGCATGCTACGGGTGGGTGGGTGCTGCTATGGTGACCAGTGAGCTGAGATAAGGCGGTGCTTAACCTAGCAAATACTTTTAGATGACCTGGAGCCATTGGGAATGGCGAGGAGTGTGAAGCGAGGGCCAGCCAACGAGAGTGTACAGGTCGCAGTGGTGGGTAGTATATGGGGTTTTGGTGCCAAAACGGATGGCACTGTGATAGACTGCATCCAATTTGTTGAGTAGAGTGTTGGAGGCTATTTTATAAATGACATCGCCGAAGTGGAGGATCGGTAGGATGGTCAGTTTTCCGAGGGTATGTTTGGCAGCATGAGTAAAGGATGCTTTGTTGCGGAATATGAAGCCGATTCTAGATTTAATTTTGGATTGGAGATATTTAATGTGAGTCTGGAAGGAGAGTTTACAGTCTAGCCAGAAACCTAGGTATTTGTAGTTGTCCACATATTCTAAGTCAGAACCGTCCAGAGTAGTGATGCTGGACGGGCAGTCAAGTGCGGGCAGCGATCGGTTGAAGAGCATGCATTTAGTTTTACTTGCATTTAAGAGCAGTTAGAGGCCACTGAAGGAGAGTTGTATGGCATTGAAGCTCGTCTGGAGGTTAGTTAAAACAGTGTCCAAAGAAGGGCCAGAAGTTTAGAGAATGGTGTCGTCTGTGTAGAGGTGGATCAGAGAATCACCGGCAGCAAGAGCGACATCATTGATGTATACAGAGAAGAGAGTCGGCCCGAGAATTGAACCCTGTGGCACCCCCATAGAGACTGCCAGAGGTCCGGACAACAGGCTCTCCAATTTGACACACTGAACTCTATCGGAGAAGTAGTTGAACCAGGCGAGGCAATCATTTGAGAAACCAAGGCTGTTGAGTCTGCCAATAAGAATGTGGTGATTGACAGAGTCGAAAGCCTTGGCCAGGTCAATGAATACGGCTGCACAGTAATGTCTCTTATCGATGGCGGTTATGATATCATTTAGGACCTTGAGTGTGGCTGAGGTGCAGCCATGACCAGCTCTGAAACTAGAATGCATAGCGGACAAGGTACGGTGGGATTCGAAATGGTCTGTAATCTGTTTGTTAATAACTTTGCTTTCGAAGTCCTTTGAAAGGCAGGGTAGGATAGATATAGGTCTGTAGCAGTTTGGGTCTAGAGTGTCACCCCCTTTGAGGAGGGTGATGACCGCGGCAGCTTTCCAATCTTTGGGAATCTCAGACGATACGAAAGAGAGGTTGAACAGGCTAGTAATAGTAGTTGCAAAAATTTTGACAGAAAATTTTAGAAAGAGAGGGTCCAGATTGTCTAGCCTGGCTGATTTGTAGGGGTCCAGATTTTGCAGCTCTTTCAGAACATCAGCTATCTGGATTTGGGTGAATGAGAAATGGGGGAGGCTTGGGCGAGATGCTGTGGGGAGTCTAGGGCTGTTGACCAGGGTAGGGGTAGCCAGGTGGAAAGCATGGCCAGCCGTAGAAAAATGCTTATTGAAGTTCTCAATTCTAGTGGATTTGTCGGTGGTGACAGTATTTCCTAGCCTCAGTGCAGTGGGCAACTGGGAGGAGGTGCTCTTATTCTCCATGGACTTTTCAGTGTCGCGGCAGTCAAGTCTGGAGTGAACCAAGGGCTATATCTGTTCCTGGTTCTTAATTTTTTGAAAGGGGCAAGCTTATTTAAGACTCTACTGACAGTCTTAAAGAATGACCAGGCATCCTCTACTGACGGGATGAGGTCAATATCCTTCCAGGATACCCGGGCCAGGTCGATTAGAAAGGCCTGCTCGCTGAAGTGTTTTAGGGAGCGTTTGACAGTGATGAGGGGTGGTCGTTTGACCGCAGACCCATTACGGATGCAGGCAATGAGGCAGTGATAGCTGATCGCTGAGATCTTGATTGAAAACAGTAGAAGTGTATTCAGAGGGCAAGTTGGTTAGGATGATATCTATGAGGGTGCCTGTGTTTACTGATTTGGGGTTGTACCTGGTGGGTTCGTTGATCATTTGTGTGAGATTGAGGGCATTAAGTTTAGATTGTAGGATGGCCGGGGTGTTACGCATGTTCCAGTTTAGGTCACCTAGCAGCACGAGCTCTGAAGATAGATGGGGGGCGATCACTTCACATATGGTGTCAAGGGCACAGCTGGGGGCAGATGGTGGTCTATAGCAAGCGGCAACGGTGAGAGACGTTTCTGGAAAGGTGGATTTTTAAGAGTAGAAACTCAAATTGTTTGGGTATAAACCTGGATAGTAAGACAGAACTCTGCAGGCTATCTCTGCAGTAGATTGCAACACCGCCCCCTTTGGCAGTTCTATCTCGTTGGAAAATGTTATAGTTAGGGATGGAAATTTCAGGGTTTTTGATGGTCTTCCTAAGACAGGATTCAGACATGGCTAGGTCATCCGGGTTGGCAGAGTGTGCTAGGGCAGTGAATAAAACAAACTTAGGGAGGAGTCTTCTAATGTTAATATGCATGAAATCAAGGCTTTTACGGTTACAGAAGTCAACAAATGATAGGTATTTTCGGACCAGATAGTGAAATGAGCAGATTTCTGGGTACGGTAGAATAGATTAAAGGCGAAATGTACAGACAAAGGTATGGTAGGTCGTGAATACAGTGGGGGTAAACCTGTGCATAGAGTGACGATGAAAGAGATATTGTCTCTAGAAATATCGTTTAAACCAGGTGATGTCTCCACATGTGTGGGAGGTGGGACTAAAGTGTTAACTAAGGCATATTGAGCATGGCTAGAGGCTCTACAGTGAAATAAAGCAATAATTACTAACCAAAACAGCAATGGACAAGGCATATTGACGTTATCGAGAGGCATGTGTAGCCGAATGGTCATAGGAGTCCAGTCTGTGGCTTCAGGCAGCTAGCGGGCCAGGGCTAATAGCTAGCAGAAGGGCCTTGGAGGGACGTCGTGACAAGAGAAAGTCTGTTTTGGCCCCCTCGTGTTGTTCCGTCGGCATACGGAGAGCAGGGCTCCGTGTGGTAAACCAGGCCAATTGGCAAAATAGGTATAGTGGCCAAAGAATTTGTCTGATGGGCCTCTTTAGCTAACAGTCCGATGTGCTCTGGACAGCTAGCGGGCCGCGGCTAGCATGCTAGCGTGCTAGCATGCTAGCAGATGGGCATATGGGGGACGTTGCGACGGCGGAGCCAGTTGAGAAAGAACCCCTCGGGCGAATCACGTCGGTGGTCCAGTCGTTATGGGTCGGCGGGGGTCCGGACCAGTTGGCAAAATAGGTATTGAAGCCCAAGGAGTGGCTGATGGACCTCTACGGCTAGCCGGGAGATGGGCCTAGCAGATGGGCCTAGCAGGCTGGCTCCAGGCTAATTGGTTCTTGCTTCGGGACAAAGGAGTGGCCACCTGGTTAGCAGCTAGCTAGCTGCGATGACCCAGGTGAAAAAAGGTTCAGGGCTTGCGGTAGGAAATCTGGAGATGTGGAGAAAAATAAGTCTGATTTGCTTTGATTTGAGTCGCGCTGTGTAGACTGGCGAGAGTTGTCCGTGCTAGAGGTAGCTGATGACCGCTAGCAGTGGCTAGCTGACTACTAGCTAGTAGCTAGTTAGCTGGCTAGCTTCTGTTCTGGATCAGAAGACGAATCAGCAGGGTTTTGTGTGGTAAACCAGGCAAATTGGCAGAATAGGTATAGTGGCCAAAGAAATTGTCCGATGGGCCTCTTAAGCTAGCAGTCCGATGCGCTTTAGATAGCTAGATAGCTATCAGTCTGCGGCTAGCTAGTAGCCAGTTAGCTGGTAGCCAGTTAGCTTTTGATGGGGTTTCCAATCTTAATTACAAAATAGCAGATCCGTACCACATTGGGTGAGGCTGTCACGAGTCTACAGGCTGGTGTGTTTAGTTTCGTTTTTGGTGTAGGGTTTTTCTAGGTGTACTATTTCTATGTTGGGTAATGGTTCCCAATTAGAGGCAGCTGAGTGTCGTTACCTCTAATTGGGAACCATATATATGTTTGTAGTTTTCACTAGGGTTTGTGGGTTATTGTTTGTTCATAGCGTAAGTGTTTAGTTTATGTTATGTTGTTACGATCTTCGTTCGTTTATTTGTTATTTTCCCCAGTTACGTGATTTAATAAATATGTATACTGGATACCACGCTGCGCCTTGGTCCGTCACTCGTGAAGATCGTGACAGAATAACCCACCAACAAAGGACCAAGCAGCGAGAGAACCGGGAGTTCTGGACCTGGGAGGAGGAACTGTTTGGAGAGGGACCCTGGACCCAGCCTGGGGAGTATCGCTGTCCTAAGGAGGAGCTGGAAGCAGCGGCGGAGTATGGAGTATGGAGTATGGACACCCTGGCTAGAAAGCCCGAGAGGCACACGGGGAGCCCGAGAGGCACACGGGGAGTTTGGCCGTTTCAGGGTGGACTCCTGAGCTAACTCCTCATGCTCTTTGGAGGGAGCGTCGCACTGGTAAGACGCCGTGCTATGGTGTGATGCACACGATGTCTCCAGTGCGCATTCATAGACCGGTGTGCGAAATTCCAGCTCCCCTCATCTGTCGGGCTAGGTTGAGTGTGCAGCCTGGAAGACTGGTGCCGGCTCAGCGCTCCTGGTCTCCGGTGCGCCTCTTCGGACAAGGATATCCTGCACCGGTTCTGCGTGCAGTGTCTCCGATGCGTGTCCACAGCCCGGTGCGCGACATTCCAGCTCCACTCATCTGTCAGGCTAGGGTGAGTGTGCTGCCTGGAAGAGTGGTACCGGCTCTGCGCGCTAAGTCTCCAGTGCACCTTCTTGGACCGAGATATTCTGCTCCGGCTCTGTGTGCGGTGTCTCCAGATTCGCGCCCACAGCCCGGTGCGCGACATTCCAGCTCCCATCATCTGTGAGGAGAGGGTGAGTGAACCGCCGGGTAGAAGGGTGCCAGCTCCGCGCACCAGGCCCCCTGTACGCTTAGAGAGCCCTGTACGTCCAGTCCCTGCTCCGCGCACCAGGCCCCCTGTGCGTGTCGTGGGCCCAGCATGTACTGTCCCTGTACCACGCTCCAGGATCCCTGTGCGCGTCGTGAGTTCAGCACGGCCCGTTCCTGCTCCCCGCACCAGAGTCCCAGTGCGCATCGTGAGTCCAACACGGCCCGTTCCTGCTCCCCGCACCAGAGTNTGCGTGATCTCGGCCCAGCACGGCCGGCACCGGAGCCGCCACCTTGGACTAAAAGACCCACCCGAAGACCCCCCTCATGGACTTTTGGCGCGGTCGGAGTCCGCGCCTTTGGGGGGGGGTACTGTCACGTCCAGGCCTGAGTCTACAGGCTGGCGTGTTTAGTTTCGTTTTTGGTGTAGGGTTTTTCTGTTCTAGGTGTACTATTTCTATGTTGGGTAATGGTTCCCAATTAGAGGCAGCTGAGTGTCGTTACCTCTAATTGGGAACCATATATATGTTTGTAGTTTTCACTAGGGTTTTGTGGGTTATTGTTTGTTCATAGCGTAAGTGTTTAGTTTGTTATGTTCTATGTTACGATCTTCGTTCGTTTATTTGTTATTTTCCCCAGTTACATGATTTAATAAATATGTATACTGGATACCTCGCTGCGCCTTGGTCCGCCACTCGTGAAGATCGTGACAGAGGCGGGTTGCAGGAGAGTATATTCAGTCCGTAGATGGAAAGTGATATTAAAATATATATGAAAAATATACACGAGAAAACATGGAAAACGATGTATAGACGGGACAGGACGGGACAAGACAAAAACAAATGCCCGACTGCTACGCCATCTTGGATTGTTTCACATCCGGCCGTGATTGGGAGTCCCATAACGTGGCGCACAATTGGCCCAGCGTCGTCCAGGTTTGTAAATAAGAATTTCTTCTTAACTGACTTGCCTAATTAAATAAAGGTTAAATAAAATATAAGTTCTAACAGGTGCTTCAACAAAGTACTCAGTAAAGGGTCTGAATACTTATGTAAATGTCATATTTCAGTTGTTTATTTGTAATAAATTAGCAAAAATGTCTAAACTGTTTTTGTTTGTCATTATGGGATATTGTGTGTAGATTGATGAGGGGAAAAAAACAACTTAATACATTTTAGAATAAGGCTGTAACGTAACAAAATATGGAAAAAGTCAAGGGGTCTGAATACTTTCTGAAGGCACTGTAGGTTTGCTGACTGTGATAAAGGTGCTGGATTAGGATCTGTCTTCTTTGCTACATTATCAAATGAAGTATACAGTGGCATGGTGCATATAGCCATAGAAGCACAGTGACATATGCCTCAATGCGATCATATTCGTGGCTTATTGGGGGGGGGCTTTCAGTTAGTTATTTTTGGCCACCTATCCCATGAATTATACCTGATGGTGTTTGCTCAATCTGATTGGGTGTGCCTGGCTCCCCAGTGGTTGTAAGTCGGCCTACACCACTGACTTACATCCATTGTCATGATCAAATCAGTCCTTTAAAAGCATTGGCAGCTTGCAATACATTATTATCTTTTCAAAAAAGAAGATAAGATTCAATCTTGTATACGCATATATTTTCTGCAACAATCTGTTCCTTAGTGATCACTCCATGATAATTTACATTTCAATCTACTCTGCAGAGGAACTAATTGTACTCTGAAGCACATGTTAAGTTGATGCAGACTGCTATGTAATGGCTCATATACTTTTACCTTTCTGCATGCAGTTCCCACCTACTGTCCATCCTCAACCATTAGTTATTTCCACACTTTTTTGCACACACACTCATTCTCTTTCACAGTGTTTTTCTTTATTCATGGCAATTCGGCTAAGCTATGAGGGATCATTCACATAAAACAGTGGCTCTCTTTTTTATTAGCTTGGTTTGCATGAGATTAACTTATTTATATTTTTAGAGATTTCTTCTAAATCCAGGTGAGTGCACAGGATGTAATTTTGGTAAAGGTCCAGTTTCCGAGAAGTGACATGGTTATTTCATGGTATTTCACGTTTTGTAAAAATCTGGCCTTAGATTAATCAGATTCATCCTGCTTCTCCCTATTGGACCTTGTCTGACAGACAAAAGCGTTGTAGTAGACTGATGGTCGGGTGTTTAAAATGTGTTTTTCCTCTGGTCCATAGCATTCCTACCAGACATATTAATCAGAGCTGTTCCGCTCAGAGGCATATTGTGATACACACAATACAAGCTCCCATTCAATCACAGTGCTCCCTGAGCTGCTCAAGTCTTCTCACCGAATGAATGGCATAGACAGATATGCATAATAAATAAATGTCTGCTGGGGGAGCTGTTCTGAAGTGAATCTGAGCAAAACAGGTGACACTTGAATGGAGCTCCAAGCCATTGCCTACCTATACAGTAACCACATGCTCAATGTCATATGTAGTTGTTACATTATCAAACGTGCAGCAATTTAAATACGTTTTTTACATTATGAAGAGTTACTGTCCTTCGCCTCTGGTGCGAATCAAAGCAAAATAGGTGACAATTGGAGATCCAAGCCATTGCCTACCTTCAATGTTACCACATGCTAAATGTCACATGAGGTCCTAAACAGATGTTGAATTATGAAACGTGTAGCAATTTAAATTAGCTTGTTAGCTAGTTGGTCGACACGACTATGCTGAGCTTATTCAGCATAGTCTGTTGCGGAACGCAGCAGCACAACACAAGGGGTTAACATTAACACTAATGGTTGACTTAACTTGACATGATGTCTATTGTGTTCTGACACAGTAAACATAGTGAGGTCACTCTACACATCGCTTGCGTCATGATGAAAATGTGTCTGTCACAACAAGTGTTTTGTATTTGTCATGTTCACATGATAGCTGTGGGACCTTGTCAGGAAAACGAGTGACCAAATGCTTTATGGTTCAAAATACACAGTTCTGAGTGAAAATATATGTTATTTTTAAGATGAATTTGACGGGCTTGTGCAGATTGAAAAAATAGACAAATGCCTCCTCTGTTACACATTAAAACGTACATTTTATTTTAGAAACCCCCTATCAGAGGGGTAATTAAGCTGCTGAGCTCAAAAGTAATGCAAAGATAATGAATGAAGAAAGAATTGTTAAAGCTAAGTCATTATCTTGGTATCTGGAAACACAAGTAGGATTTAGGAAATATGCTTAATTGCATTTTGTGCCCTTACATGGTAACACTGCGGGTATAATTGATTGTGGTGTAGTTGTAACAGGTTGTAATGCTTTGAGACTTTTCGTGAGCATGCAGCCTATGTCCTATAATCATATCATTAGGATCCTCACTAAATAGCAGCCATTTTGAGTCAGTTTAAATGTTAATACATAGAGAGGCATTTTAAGACTTATTATAAGACACCATAAAGGAATACACATGCTTATATCAAGTTCTAAAACATTAGTAAAGGGTTATCACACTCATGAAGGTTATGTCATATTTTAAACTGAGTAGTTCGAGCCCTGTCATACCACGGGTATGACAAAACATGTATTTTTACTGCTCTAATTACATTGGTAATCATTTTACAGGTAGCCTAGTGGTTAGAGCGTTGGACTTGTAACCGGAAGGTTGCAAGGTCGAATCCACGAGCTGACAAGGTAAAACGCTGTCGTTCTGCTCCTGAACAAGGCAGTTAACCCACTGTTCCTAGACCGTCATTGAAAATAAGAATTTGTTCTTAACTGACCTGCCTAGTTAAATAAAGGTAAAATAAAAAAATTATAATAATAATAATAGCTATAAGAACAGCCCTTAGCCATGGTATATTGGCCATATACCACACCCCCTTTTGCTGTATTGCTTAAATATAACATGGCCACCATGAAACATGTCCGTTGCACTTCATGAGCTACCTGTTAATAATGCATTATGAATATTTCCCCGCCGTGCATTATAACACTTGCTATAACAGCTCACAGATCATTTTCATAAATATGACTAAAGGCTTAAGATGCATTCATAAAGCATTACAGATGTGGTATTATACATTATAACGGATACATATTAGCTCTTGACTCCCTAAAATAGACTGTAGAAACGCTTAACCTCTTAGGGATAAACGGCGCGCTAGCGGGCCGTTTCCCGACACTACCCAGTGAAATGTAAGGCGCCAAATTCAAAATCCAAAAGTTGAATTATTAAACATTCATCAATATACAAGTGTTGCATAGTCATCAAAAGCTCGGATTCTTGGCAATATCACAGCGTTGTCAGATTTCAAAAAGGCTTTACGGCGAAAGTAAAGTAAAATTCATATCCAGCGTGGGTCTCACAAAACCCATATAAGAGCTAAAATAAATCACTTACCTTTCGAAGAACTTCTGCTGAGGGCATCCCAAGTGTTCAAGGAAGACATCCAATGGTTCTTTTGTTAGAAAAAGTAATTTATTATATCCATAAATCTCAGTTTGGTTGGCGCGTTATGTTCAGAAAATCCACCGTCGAGTCGCCCATTGAACTGTGAAGAGAACGGGTTCAAATTATACCTATCAACTTTGTCCAAACAAATCAAACATAATTTATAATGTATCCTTAGGTACACTTTGATGTATATTTACTATAATATTTAAACCGGACGATAACCTGAACGATAGGAAAGGAAAAAAACACAGAGCGCGAGAGACCACATGTCATTCTATTGAGTTCCGGGGTCCACTTCTAAGTTCTTCTTCTATTCGCTTCTAATTCAACCTAACATAATGAAACCCTATCTAAAGACTGTTGACATCCAGTGGAAGCCATAGGTACTGCAGTCTAAGTCCTAGATAACATTGAATCCCATAGGCAGCCAGGAGAAAAAGGTCATCTAAAAAAATAACTGCAAATCCGGATGGATTTTCCTCAGGTCCCATAGGCAGAATCCCATAGGCAGCCATTGAAAGTGAGGGCATGTCACAAAAAAAAAAAATCTGGAGAGAAATTCCTCGGGTTTTCGCCTGCTATATCAGTTCTGTTATACTCACAGACATTATTATAACGGTTTTAGAAACTTCAGAGTGTTTCCTATCCAATAGTACTATTATGTGCATATCCTAGTTTCTAGGCCTGAGTGGCAGGTATTTTACTTTGGGCACGCCAGACTCTCCAAAACCGTCACCTCGGCTGCCGCTCCCTAAATAGTTAAATACATGGTTAATTCATTACAAAGCAGATGGCTCATAGAAAGTGTTACTGTACTCTGTCACATCTCAGTAGAGCAACCGGAGCCACAGCACTGCAGCTTTTGCTAATCAGAACAGTGCGCTACACACACACACATACACACAGCAGTCCTGCAGCAACTACCATCAATTCACATAGCTGAAACCGACTGCAGCCTAGCTCTCTTCCCTGCATCAGAACTAATTTCTGCCCCATAGCTGATAGGCCATGCTCTGCTGCAGCCAAATCATATAATTAACCCCCCAGCAAGGGGTTAGATAGTCCATTAGAATATAAGTCAGAGATATCACAATGGCTTTATCAAATGTGAGCAGCTCACATACATTTATTGAATTGTTTCTGCCTTCAACTCTCTTTGGGTTATCATTACTTTGTTATTGGCTAATGGGTGCCATCTATTAGCCAACCTCGTCTCTCACTGGTCAAAGCGCTTCAGGCTCCCGCGCTCCTATTGGTCGAATGACTCGGGATCCGCTCTCCCCTTTGGTCCAGTGTTGCATTTGATTTCTCATTACTAATGAATCACTAGCGAGCTTAATAGGGATTTACAGCAGGTATTGGTATAAAGTTGAGACCACTCACTGGCCAATCACACACACGCCCATGTAAACATATGCATGCATGATTCACACACACACACATAAAGTAGTATAATCTCTGGGTGATAAAATACACACACAGCATCAGCCAATTATGTGGTTTATCTGCCTGATCTTGGCATGTGACAGCCCTGTGATCACATCAACCAGAGATGCCTTATCAAAACTGTCACACACCAGCCGGTGTTTCATCTGAAAAATGGAGAGGCGTGGAGGGGTAACAGCAAGCAGAGAGGAGAAATTAGCCAGTGAAAAAAACGTGAAGGAGGCCTCTCCCTCCTTCTTTTGCCCGCTGCCACCGACACCACCTGTTTTGTGACCAATTTGGTCCCTGGGTCAGGATAGGGAACTGGTAAGAGACAGTAACGATTACATGTTGTGTTGCTATTTCAAGTGTCTGATTTAAAAATGACAAACAAATCAAACTTTTGAGATAGCGACTGTCGAGCAAAAACACACACCTGCCCACGCTACTTCACTTCATGCTACACGCTGCCAGCTTAACCCAGATCTTAAAGAACCTGTCACTTTCCACCTCGTGACATTATCTCATGAACAAGCAACAAAACAAATACAAAGAAATTACCAATGAAAGTGAAAATACTCATCAACCTAGAGCATCATCATACTCCAAATGTGTCGTTGCTATGGAGGATACTATGGCGAAAAGGAGGTTGTTCCTTTTCATTCAATCATTTCTCAGGCTGTGTTCCAATATCCAAACTAGCATACCACTTAGAATGCATGCCCAATATATCACTTTATTCCTAGTGTGGATATTGGAACAGAGCCTCAGAGTTTGGTGCTTTCCAAATGATTAGAATTCATTCAATTTATAAACTCAGCAAAAAAAGAAACGTCCTCTCACTGTCAACTGCGTTCATTCACATGTGTAAATATTTGTATGAACATAACAAGGTTCAACAACTGAGACATAAACTGAACAGGTTCCACAGACATGTGACTAACCAAAATGGAAAAATGTGTCCCTGAACAAAGGGGGGGTCAAAATCAAAAGTAAGTCAGCATTAAGTACTGCAGTGCATCTCCTCCTGACGGACTGCACCAGATTTGCCAGTTCTTGCTGTGAGATGTTACCCCACTCTTCCACCAAGGCACCTGCAAATTCCCGGACATTTCTGGGGGGAATGTCCCTAGCCCTCACCCTCTGATCCAACAGGTCCCAGACGTGCTCAATGGGATTGAGATCCGGGCTCTTCGCTGGCCATGGCAGAACACTGATGTCCTGTCTTGCAAGAAATCACGCATAGAACGAGCAGTACGGCAGTGTTGCTCAGGACCATGCCATATCCCTTTAGTTTTTGCCACCTCAACATGCATTATGCCTACAGTCAATGTCACCACCATGTCAAGCACTGACCTCTGATTAGTGAGTGGATGCTCCCGAGTGGAGTAGCGGTCTAAGGCACTGTATCTCACTGCAAGAGGTTTCACTACAGTCCCTGTTTCAAATCCGGGCTGTATCACATCTGGCCGTGATTGGGAGTCCCATAGGGAAGTGCACAATTGGCCCAGCCTCGTCCAGAAAATAAGATATGCACATAATTAGTACTATTGGATAGGAAACACTCTGAAGTTTCTAAGAGTGTTAAAATAATGTATGTGAGTATAACAGAACTGATAATATGTTCACTTTTCATTTTGCTACAATGAATTTCTTACGGCGTACTTTGACCACCGCTACTTAACTTCTTTGGGAGCAGCGCACGAGGTGACCATTTTGGAGAGCCTGGCGTGCCCAAAGTAAAATGTCTCCCATTCAGGCCCAGAAAATAGGATATGCACATATTTAGTACCATTGGATAGGAAATACTCTGAATCTTCTAAAAGTGTTAACAGTTTGTCTGTGAGTATAACAGAACGGATATGGCAGGCAAAAACCAGAGGAATTTCTGTCCTGGAAAAAGTGGTTTTGACAGATTGCCTCGTTTAGAACCCCTCTCTTATGAAAATGCCCATATAAGGGCATATGAATGCAGTACCTATCGCTTCCTCTGGATGTCAACAGTCTCGAGAAAGTGTTCTGATTCTTTTTAGATGCTTTTTGAGCAGAGAAGAAGACGAATAAGGAAGTGTCCACCCAGATGTCAATAGAGTAAAACGCGCGTTCACGGCTGGCACGCTCTGTGTTTTTTTCCTTTCTTATCGCCCAGTTTATATTCCGGTTGAAATATTATACTATTTATACATAAAAGTGTTCCTAAGGATACATTTAAAATTATGTTTGATTGTTCTTGGACAAGTTTATAGGTATAAATTGAACGAGTTCTCTTCACGTTTCAATGGAGGAGTCGATGCTGTATTTTCTCATTATAACGCGCCAACCAAACTGAGATTTATGGATATAATACATTACTTTTTCTAACAAAAGAACCATGGATTGTCTTCGTTGGACACTTGGGAAGCCCTCAGCAGAAGTTCTTCAAAAGGTAATTGATTTGTTTTCGCTGTTAAAATGTGTTATGTGTGAACCGTGATGGCTTATGCGTGGACACTTCCTTATTCGTCTTCTTCTCTGCTCTAAAAGCATCTAAAAAGAATCAGAACACTTTCTCGAGACTGTTGACATCCAGAGGAAGCGATAGGTACTGCATTCATGCTAATGGAAAAATATGTGGGGTGCTGTCCGCAAACAATCAAATGTGGTGCTTTCGCCGTAAAGCCTTTTTGAAATCTGACAACGCTGTGATATTGCCAAGAAGCAGAGCTTTTGATGACTATGCAACACTTGTATATTGATGAATGTTTAATAATTCCACTTTTGGATTTTGAATTTGGCTCCATACATTTCACCGGGTAGTGTCGGGAGTGGCCTGCTAGCGCGCCAGTGCTCCCTAAGTAGTTAAACAGACTCTTATAATATGTTTTTCCCAGTCTTTAATCCCCTTTTAAGGTGTAAATGGTTAAAATAATGATCATTTGTTAGCTTTTCATTTTGCAACAATGAATTATTTACGGCGTACTTTGACCACCGTTACTTAATAATTGCATCACCTGGTATCAAAGATTAGACTTAACATATCCAATTAGTTTGATATGTTACGTTTGGTATGGTTACATAAAACAGGTTACTTAAGGCAAAAACTAAAGTAGGGTGTGTGGGTATGTGCACAAAGCAAACATCTAACAACCCAGGTTGCGTTTTCGAATCTCATCACTGACGTCTTTAGCACTTTAGCAAAAATATAAACGCAACATGCAACAGTGCTAGTGTTTGTATTAATTTGGGTTCTTTCGCATCCCACAACTGTCCCAGACTATGTTTTGAATATTTATTTCTCGCACAGAATAGAATAGGTCAACTTTTTGTACTAGATAATAGATTGACATAGGCTAGTGCTTTTGCTGTTCGTTAGGCCTACTAATTTTATTGGCTGACGAAAAGTAAATGTGGACAGTTTTTCCAATATCTTCAATATGCACCTCGGAATTGGATAAGGACACGTGCAGTTGCCCCCGACGTGTCTGTTTTCACTTGTAGCCTGTGAGAAAGAACTGATCACATAATGGAGAGCCATGTAAGTGAGCGTGCAGTACTCAAGAGAGGTGCTTGTCAAATTGTGAATGAGAGACTGATGAAGAGTGTACAGCCTGCACAAAAAAACTAAGCAGAGCTCATGCCTTTCAAGCGACTTTTTTCAAATCATCATTAGAGTCGCATCATTCTGCCTTACAATGTCTTAAAAATCAAAACATATAGCCCAATGTTTGTAGAACAACTAAAGTTACATTAACAACTCTAAATTAAGCATTAAGGAGTACCTATTTCGTTGTTAACTACTTACAGAGTGGTTGGGCGCTAGCGCCCCACTCCCGACACTACCCGGTGAAATGAAAGGCGCCAAATTCAAAATCCAAAAGTTGAATTATTAAAGCACAACAAACTCATTCCACGGACGGCCGAGTATTTGTGGGTTTTCGCTTCTCCCTTGTACTTGATTGATGAATTAAGGTCACTAATTAGTAAGTAACTCCCCTCACCTGGTTGTCTAGTTCTTAACCCCCTAGAGTCGATTGACACACTGGTGCGTCAATCTAAGTTACATGAAATAATAATCCCCATCAAAATCCGTCAGTTTAAACTAGCGATAGCTGCAGTGGACGCACCTCAATCCACCGCATCTGCGCTAAAAGGTGGCAGAACCAGAGAGGTGTTTCTCAGACCATCTAGAAAATCACGTGTGTAGCGATAGCGTCGATTTGCCAACTTCTGTTTGGTAGCATCTGAACTGTTTGGGCTACAAACTGATGGGACCCCGCTGTGGAAAGGGGATTCTCACAAACACGATGGTGTTCTCCATTTTGCTCTACGACCCCCACAAGTGTCACGGGACTTGTCTGAATGTACCGGCTGCGGTTCAAAGAAAACAAATAGATGAAGGTAGTTTTGTGCCTACCCAAAAAAAGGGTTACATATGTGTAAAATATATCTATATTTCCTGAGTTTTTTCATATCTACCAGATTTAGAGCAGACACTTCAAAACCTTGTTTCTTCTGATTTATGTTTTTTATTGTCCGTTTTGCCACTTATTAATATGTTATTCAAGGAATTTCTATGGCCTTTAGTAGTTAAGGCCAACATTTATTTAACAAAAATTGATACCTGAAGGGGCAAATAAAACAGCAAATAGCCTAATGATCCATAGTATAACCATCTTAAAACAATTAAATTTCAGCTTAGCACCCCCCCTCCCCCAACATATTCGACTCCAAAAACCAGCAGACTCTAGGCTCTCCCTGGAATGAGTTTGACACTCCTGATCTGAATCACGGTTTGGCTTTTTGAGTGAGGCCGCTCCCCTTGTGCCAGGTACCAAATGTGACAGCTGGATCGCCATCTCTATGAATGTTTTTGTGGCTTTCTTTTTTTGTGTGTGTGTGTGTAGACTGTGTTTATCACCCCAGGCCAAATGCCAATCAAGCCCAAGCACTCCCAGACTGCTTACCAGAGGCTGGTAAGCAGTTTGCCTGTTAATGTTTAGCACACGAAAGCAGTGTTGGAAGGAGAAAGTCAGCCCTTCCTGCCATGGAGCTATTTTGGGAACTATAGAAAGGGAGTGGAAAAGCACATCAGTTATATATATTTCAAACTATGAAGGAGGATGGAGGGAGGAGAGAGAGCAAGCTGAGAGAAGGGGTTGGAATGCGAGCGAGCGAGAGAAGGAGGACGTATCATCCAACTTGCAGGTAAAAAATTACTACCAGTCCCTGGAGTGTCGGAGTGACTTAACTAGCCACTTTAAAAAACTGGAAGAGTGTGATTGCCCAGTCAGTGCTGCTGTCAGCGTGTTAACTAAACACACTGCTTTATCAGAGCTGGCCATTCATGATGAAACATCCAGCACTTTAACGTTACCGTAAACTCTGTGTACTACAGGCCTGCACTGCAAGAACAGATCTGAAATAAACATACACGTCTATGATTGGTTCAGATTTGGTGCGGTCATCCTCCACAGACCTGATGAGAAACCATACATCATATTAATAATGAATTCCATTTTAAAGATCATGAACAGTAAAAAACATGTTTTTCATTTAATTGGGAATATTTGAAGGAACCCAGATCAAAGTATGATGACCGAAGTATGAAAAATGACTGCTGCTTCTACATTGATAATGTTTGATCATTAAGTTACTGGTCCCCCCCCCCATGAAAAGTACTTGGATTCATTATTAAGGGTACAAGGTGACATCACCTTAACTCAAATTTTAATACACCAATGGCAACATGATATTCTCTTACCTAATTTAAATAAGTACCACCTTGTAACCAACATCGGAGAAGGCGTGTTTGCGGATGGACGTGGTTCATATACCTAGATAGCTACTCTACTCGTGCCACAATTTGACTGTAGGGTGTCAGCAAACATAACTAAAAGTTTACCCTATTCATCTATGGCTAAGATAATTATATACTTGAGCATGCAAAACATTAAGGACACCTGCTCTTTCCATGACATAGACAGATCAGTTGAAAGCTATGATCCCTTGTTAAAGTTACTTCAATCAGTGTAGATGAAGGGAAGGAGACAGGTTAAAGAAGGCTTTTTAAGCCTTGACAATTGATAAATAAATTGTGTATGTGTGACATTCAGGGTGTGAATGTCACCCTTTCAACAGGGTATGGTAGTAGTTGCCAGGCACACGAGTTTGTGTCAAGAGCTGCAACGCTGCTGGGTTTTTCATGCTGAACAGTTTCCCGTGTGTATCAAAAATGGTCCACCACCCAAAGGACATCCAGCCAACTTGACACAACTGTGGGAAACATTGGAGTCAACGTGGGCCATTCTGAGGGCAAAAGGGCGGTGCAACTCAATATTAGAAAGGTGTTCCTAATGTTTTGTATGGTCAGTGTATGTTTCCATTTCATCTGTGTCTTGTGTTGGCTAGTTACTGGCTAGCTAGGTCTTCAGCCAGCATTGAACAAAAGAGGGAGAGAGTCAGTTGTCAAGTCAACATATCCGTAAGTGCTGCTGTGAACCACATCACAAGAGACATGCCTACATGCCTACATTTTTTGGGCCATTAAAATGACATCAAATTGATCAGAAATACAGTCTAGACATTGTTAATGTTGTAAATGACTATTGTAGCTGGAAACGGCTTATTTTAATGGAATATCTACATACAGTGAGGGAAAAAAGTATTTGATCCCCTGCTGATTTTGTACGTTTGCCCACTGACAAAGAAATGATCAGTCTATAATTTTAATGGTAGGTTTATTTGAACAGTGAGAGACAGAATAACAACAAAAGAATCCAGAAAAACGCATGTGAAAAATGTTATAGAGGTTGACAGCTGGGCAAGTGAAATAACCTTTTGTTTATCAATCACAATTATATCTGAAATTATTATGATTTCAATGAATGTCATATCAGAGAGCACACAATGTTTCAATTTGTCACTTTTTCCTTAAAGGTCAGTACCCTGTCTAGCCTGCCAGAAGTTTGAGAGGGCGAAGACTGTGGCGCCGGACTTGAAGCCCATCAAAGTTGTTTCACCATGGCACATGATCGGTAAGTGTCCCAATAAAAATTTTGCCCTGATAAGTTGTTTTGGAATGGTTACTTTATTTGACCACAGCAGAGTTCAATATTACAGAATGTGTGTGTGTCAGTATCCTTACAAATATGAAAATATGCATACTGTACACAGATACGGGTAAGTATAAAGTAATCTTCTCTCTAACATCGGACCCTTCACGAAATCCAGGAATGGCAACAGCTGGTGTCCGACAGCGACCGATCACTTTACCAAGTGGGTGGAGGCAATGCCCAAGGTCAGTAAAGGAAGAGTATGTGCTTAACTCTAAATTCCCTTCTGTAACCCATTAAAAATATTTTATTTTTGTATGATACCCATCAAGGAGGAGACTGGCGAGGCCACTTCTAAGACTATGGTGGACATCTTCTCCTGAGGTCATCTTGAGTGGCTGAGGTCATGAACGGCGGAACAAGGTACGGATGTTATAGGTTAGATTCTGTCACCAATGGTTTGTTTTATATATTTTTTAGTTAAATGATCCATAGTCTGAGCATCTGAAAACAATTTCATATGCCAGCCTAGCATGGGGAAAGAATAGGGTTTTGGAGGTTAACACAGGCTTAGGAGATGTTATAATTTTTGTTCTGTCACGACTTCAGCTGAAGTCCCTCTTCTTGTTCAGGCGGCTTTCGGTGGTCGACGTCACCGGTTTTCTAGCTACCGCCGATCTACTTTTCATTTTCTATGTTTTTGTCTTCATTATACACACCTGGTTTCCAATCACTTAATTATTTGTTCCTTATTTAAACCCTCTGTTTCCCTCATGGTTTTGTGCGTGTTTGTTATATGTTAGATGTTCTTTTTATTTGTGAGCTTGGATTTTACTACCTATTTTGGTAGTGTGTTATTTGAGTAAAGATACGTGATTTACTCATCTCCGTTGTCCTGCGCCTGACTCTGCCTACCTGCTATACAGAGACTTCTGACATCTGTTCTATGAGATAAAAGCAGTCAGTTAACAACACCTTTATGAATTATTTATTACATAAATTCTTCAAAATTCACAAAAAGTTACTTTAGCTGATGAAGATTATCTCATAAAACAAAACATATAAGGCAGTGTCTAGACTTGATAGTTCATTCAGCTTTTGTATTCTGATAATGGAGTTCATAGAATTCCGAACACGTCATGCATCTATATTTACATTTAAATGTGTCCACATTGTTTCCGTTCCCACCGTATATTCAAATGCCAGTATACATTCTATAAACAGTGAAATAGGCAAAATATGATACTAACACAACAACAGCTGATGGCAGTACCTACATACTGTTACTAAGTAGCCAGCTAACCTCTGCAGCTAACCAGCAAGCTAGCAAGCAACGCTAAAGGGATTGCAAACGAGTGAGCATAACTCTAGCCAAACAGAAAATAGTGTTTCTAAATATTAGCTAGCTGGCTAGCATTTATGAGGCCAGCAAATACGTTCCCCACATGCTAGCAATGTATTTCCTCCAATGATATAATGAAAAGGTGCCTCTCGGTCAAAAAACACACGTTTTCTGGAGACTTGTGGGAGGAGTACTGATGACGTCGCCCACTGTATGCACTTAGCCTGATTGCATCCAGACTGAGGAGAAATCTGCACACAATGCATCCCTGACCACCTGAAGTGGTCAGACAGATCTGAACACAATCCAACCACCAAGCGATTTTGTGCATCTAGACCCGTTCTGATAGCAGAAGTCGCATGTACAGTGCATTTGGGAAGGAATTCAGACCCTTAAGACTTTTTCTACATTTTGTGGATTTTTTTTCCCCCTTACCAATCTACACACAATACCCCATGGTGACAAAGTAAATTTTATACATTTTTGCAAATTTATTAAATATAAAACACTGAAATATCATATTTACATAAGTATTCAGACACTTCACTCAGTACTTTGTTGAAGCACTTTTGGCAGCAATTAAGGCCCCGAGTCTTCTTGGGTATGATGCTACAAGCTTGGCACACCTGTATTTGGAGAGTTTATCCCATTCTTCTCTGCATATCCTCTCAAGCTCAGTCAGGTTGGGTGGGGAGCGTCACTGTACAGCTATTGTCAGGTCTCTCCAGAGATGTATGCTGCTGATGATCGGGTTCAAGTCCAGGCTCTGGCTGGGCCACTCAAGGACATTCAGAGACTTGTCCCGAAGCCTCTCCTGAAATGTCTTGGCTGTGTGGTTATGGTTGCAGTCCTTTTGGAAAGTGAACCTTCGCCCCAATCAGAGAACCTACTCCAGAGTGCTCAGGACTTCATCAAGGATCTCTCTGTACTTTGCTCCGTTCATTTTTCCCTCGATCCTGACTAGTCTCCCAGTCCCTGCAGCTGAAAAACATCCCACAGCCTGATGCTTCCTCCCCCATGCTTCACAGTAGGGATGGTACCAGGTTTCCTCCACACGTGACGCTTGGCATTCAGGCCAAAGAGTTCAATCTTGGTTTCATCAGTCCATAGAATTTTGTTTCTCATGGTCTGAGTCCTTTAGGTGCCTTTTGGCAAACTCTAATCAGGCTGACATGTGCCTTTTACTGAGGAGTGACTTCTGTCTGGCCACTCTACTATAAATGCCTGATTGATGGAGTGTTGCAGAGAAGATTGTTCTTCTGGAAGGTTCTTCCATCTCCACAGAGGAACTCTGGAGCTCTGTCAGAGTGACCATCGAATTCTTGGTCACCTCCCTGACCAAGTCCCTTCTCCCCCGATTGCTCAGTTTGGCCAGGCGGCCAGCTCTAGGAAGAGTCTTGGTAGTTTCAAACTTCTTCCATTTAAGAATTATGGAGGCAACTGTGTTCTTGGGGACCTTCAATGCTGCAGCATGTTTTTTGTACCCTTCCCACAACCTTATATAGACAGGTGTGTGCCTTTCCAAATCATGTCCAATCAATTGAATTAACCACAGGTGGACTTTGTGGAAGTTGTGGAAACATCTCAAGGATGATCAATGGAAACAGAATCTGTGCTCAATTTCAAGTCTCATAGCAAAGGGTCTGAATACTTATATAAATAAGGTATTTCTGTTTTTAAAAAATTATGCATTTGCAATGTAACAACATTTGGAAAAGGGAAGTGGTCTGAATACTTTCCGAATGCACTGTAAGTGTCAAGTTAGACACGACCTAAGATCTGCATAAGCCTGTGTTTACCACAGACCTTATTTTCGGCGTTTATATTTTGTTAGTGACAGAGACATGGTTGTTGCATTCATCCATTTTCAGTCCTGTGGCCTTCACCAAGTGAGCGCCTAAGCAAATATGTTATCATTAAATGAAACACATCTTTAATAAGGCCTTATTTTGAGGGTCTAGTTTAACCCTAATACAATGGCCTAAAACTCTTGGTTTTCAGTCCTGCAAGTCACATTATGCTGGCCTGCAAAGTGATATGTAATTCCTATTCTAATCCAGCCAGAGTGGGGATATCGAACATTTGGAATGACTGCCGGGTTAGGGAGACTAAGATATGAGACTACCTAAACCATCTAAATTAGAACAATAATGTCAGTAACGAGTGCAATAAATCCAAGTAACATATTGAATTCCTATACTAGTCCTACGAGATGACTCAACCTCTGATACTTCTGCAAAGACGATATGCTTCAACGGAAATAATATTTTAGCAAATAACCAACATGGAATTCTAAATGGCTGCGAACAAACTAACATAACATTATCTTCCAAAAGTTGTGCAATACTGTGCAATGCCTACTTTCTCCTCTCACTGTTTTAGTGCTTCTTGAATTTTTCTTGTGCATCTACTTGCAATACCATTGTAAAAAAGAGGCCTTTGACCAAAACATAAAAACACATTTTTTTTCCCCCCTTTATTTTACTAGGCAAGTCAGTTAAGAACAAATTCTTATTTTCAATGACGGCCTAGGAACAGTGGGTTAACTGCCTGTTCAGGAGCAGAACAACAGATTTGTACCGTGTCAGCTCGGGGATTTGAACTTGCAACCTTTCAGTTACTAGTCCAACCCTGCCACCCCAAATACACACTATACACATAGACGCACCCCCCCCTCCCCCAACCACACACACACACACACACACACAATAAAGCATGCACTCTAGGTGTTCGTTGGTCAGTTAGTTCACTACACAGACACACACACACTCTCTCACACTCGCTCACTCTCACAACACAATAAACAATGTACGGTGGTAATACTGTGTGTTTATTTACAATGAAGTCATCTTTGGGGCTGTAAAAATTCCCCTGCACCGCAAAAGAAAGAAAGACGAGGGTGTGGCGTCAACATTTCATTTCAACTTGCAATACCACCTACTCTCTAACACCAATAATTGCATATCTAGCCTGTCAAACCATAAATTTTACAGAGGGCCACTGCTGCTTCTCGACCTGCCCTTCTCACCCCACTGCCTCTCCCAGGCCTTAAATTATGGATCACGTGCGGTAAGCCTTCAGATGGGAGATGAAAGAGCAGAGAGGACCGCTCCCTGACAGTAATTGCTGCTCACTCAAGAACATGCAGGAGTACATGTGTACCTGCAAGAGCGTTGATAAAATATGTGAGAGTGAGCGAGTGTGAGAGTGTGTGTGTGTGTCTGTGTAGTGAACTAACTGACCAACGAACACCTAGAGAGATGTCTTGTTTGCACAAATTATCTAGAGTGCATGCTTTAGTGGGTGTGTGTGTGTGTGTGTGTGTGTGTGTGTGTGTCTGTGTGTAGTATGAGTATTCCAACTGAGGGACAAATACCTAGAAAAATCTGCACAAATCTGTGTGTACAAATGTGTGCGCATGTGTAGTATACGTTGTGTTTGGATCTCGGGTATATAGCTGCCTGGCAGTGTGTTTACAGACCCAGTGCTAATAAGGGGAGTGTGTGGCCTTGTGCAGAAGGGCACATCAAAGAGTGACATGCAGACTGCAGGGGGGATTCTCTCTCCATGTTGTCCACTTCATGCTCTGTGCAACTGCTAAAATGGCTCCCATGCTAAATAAAGTGTATGAAACACACACAGCATCCTCTCACTTTCTTGTGCATGTAAGCTGCCTAGACAGGACAAACTGATTAATATGGATATGCACCCTGATGAAAAAAAAACAGCATAGGCTGGTGATCAGCCTTTGTTGTGATTTTGCTGGTGACCAACCTTCGCTGTGTTCTGGACACTGGTGACCAGCATGCCTGTCAACCACAAAACCAGCATCAAGGCACATTATGCTGGCTTGCAAATCCAGCCTGAGAATTTGAACTTTAATTCACCCACAATCTGCATACAGAATTACTGCCAGCGATGAATTTATGAGACTACCTAAACCATCTAAACTAGAACAATTATTTCAGTAACGGGTGCAATAAGTCCAACTAACATATTGGATTAGGTTTGAAAAATGTACCTTATTTATCTTTGTGTAGCATCTCAACGAAGAGAGAAGTTTGTCCGGCTCAGTGTAATGCCTCAAACGTAAATTGTCTGCCACAGTGAAATGGCTACTTCTATGGGAATTATTGAGGAGGCGTACCACACCTTAATTCAAACTATTCAAACTAATTAGAAATTGACAAATTGAAACATAACCTATAGATAATTAGCAGACAGAGTGCCTTGGTTTGAGGGCAGTGCGGGTTAACTGCCCTGTTGCGTAACAATCACATTTTGGAACAATGAGTGCATTCTGACATCACTCACATAAAAAAACTTATGCTGGGTGGACCTTTAGAGGTACTTTGAACTCACACGTGAAAAGGTAAAAAAAAAAAATATTTATTTATTTATTTATTTCACCTTTATTTAACCAGGTAGGCAAGTTTAGAACAAGTTCTCATTTCATTTACAACTGCGACCTGGCCAAGATAAAGCAAAGCAGTTCGAAACATACAACAACACAGAGTTACACATGGAGTAAACAAACATACAGTCAATATTACAGTAGAAAAACAAATCAATATACAATGTGTCCAAATGAGGTAAGATAAGGAAGGTAAGGCAATAAATAGGCCATGGTGGCAAAGTAATTACAATATAGCAATTAAACACTGGAATGGTAGATGTGCAGTAGATGAATGTGCAAATTAGAAATACTGGGATGCAAAGGAACAAGATAAATAAATAATTACGGTGGGGGATGAGGTAGTTGGTTGGACTATTTACAGATGGGCTATGTACAGGTGCAGTGATCTGTGAGCTGCTCTGACAGCTGTTGCTTAAAGCTAGTGAGGGAGATAAGTGTCTCCAGTTGCAGTGACTTTTGTAGTTCGTTCCAGTCATTGGCAAGGCGGCCAAAGGAGGAATTGGCTTTGGGGGTGACCAGTGAGATATACCTGCTAGAGCGCGTGCTATGGGTGGGTGCTGCTATTGTGACCAGCGAGCTGAGATAAGGTGGGGCTTTACCTAGCAGGGACTTGTAGATGACCTGGAGCCAGTCGGTTTGGCGACGAGTACGAGAGCGTACAGGTCGCAGTGGTGGGTAGTAAATGGGGATTTTGTGACAAAACTGATGGCACTGTGATAGACTGCATCCAGTTTGTTTGTAAATGACATCGCCGAAGTCGAGGATCGGTAGGATGGTCAGTTTTACGAGGGTATGTTTGGCAGCATGAGTGAAGGATGCTTTGTTGCGAAATAGGAAGGCAATTCTAGATTTAAATTCTCCTTCCAGACTCACATCAAACATCTCCAATCAAAAATTAGAGTCTAACCAGACACCTAGGTATTTGTAGTTGTCCACATAATCTAAGTCAGAACCGTCCAGAGTAGTGATGCTGGACGGGCGGGCAGGTGCGGACAGTGATCGGTTGAAGAGCTTGCATTTAAGAGCAGTTGGAGGCCACGGAAGGACAGTTGTATGGCATTGAAGCTCGTCTGGAGGGTAGTTTAACACAGTGTCCAAAGAAGGGCCAGAAGTATACAGAATGGTGTCGTCTGCGTAGAGGTGGATCAGAGACTCACCAGCAGCAAGAGTGACATCATTGATGTATACAGAGAAGAGAGTCGGCCCAAGAAGGCGGATATGATATCGTTTAGGACCTTGAGCGTTGCTGAGGGTCAAGAGTGTCTCCCCCTTTGAAGAGGGGGATGACCGCAGCTGCTTTCCAGTCTTTGGGAATCTGAAACGACCCGAAAGAGAGGTTGAATAGGCTAGTAATAGGGGTTGCTACAATTTCGGCAGATAATCTTGGAAAGAAAGGGTCCAGATTGTCTAGCCCGGCTGATTTGTAGGGGTCCAGACTTTACAGCTCATTCAGAACATCAGCTAACTGGATTTTGGAGAAGGATAAATGGGGGAGGCTTGGGCGAGTTGCTGTGGGGGGTGCAGGGCTGTTGACCGGGGTAGGGGTTGCCAGGAGGAAAGCATGGCCAGCCGTAGAAAAATGCTTATTGAAATTCTCAATTATAGTGGATTTATCGGTGGTGACCGAGTTTCCTATCCTCAGTGCAGTGGGCAACTGGGAGGAGGTGCTCTTATTCTCCATGGACTTTACAGTGTCCCAGAAAATTTTTTAGATTGTGTGACAGGAAGCAAATTTCTTCTTGAAAAAGCTAGCCTTGGCTTTCCTGACTGCCTGTGTATATTGGTTCCTAACTTCCATGAAAAGTTGCATATCACGGGGGCTGTTCAATGCTAATGCAGAATGCCACAGGATGTTGTTTTGCTGGTCAAGGGCAGTCAGGTCTGGAGAGAACCAAGGGATATATCTGTTCCTGATTCTAAATTTCTTGAATGGGGCATACTTATTTAAGATAGTGAGGAAGGCACTTTTTAAAGAATAAGCAGGCATCCTCTACTGACGGGATGAGGTCAATATCCTTCCAGGGTACCCGGGCCAGGTCGATTAGAAAGGCCTGCTAGCTGAAGTGTTTTAGGGAGCGTTTGACAGTGATGAGGGGAGGTCGTTTGACCACAGACACATTATGGATGCAGGCAATGAGGCAGTGATCGCTGAGATCTTGGTTGAAAACAGCAGAGGTGTATTTGGAAGGCAAGTTGGCTAGGATGATATCTATGAGGGTGCCCGTGTTTACAGCTTTGGGGTTGTACCTGGTAGGTTCATTGTTAATTTGTGTGAGGTTGAGATTTAAAATCTCTTTTTCAAGAGTGTCCTGGCCAAGATAGACAGCACCAAGTCATTACAAAATTACAGACAAACAACGTAAAAAACTACAAGTAATCTAGTAAAAACCATAGAATTCACAAGAGTATAACAAAATCATAAAACAGCAATTTAAAAACATTGACAGGTCAGGGAATCAGTCCCAAGATCCTTCATCAGTGATTTAAAAATACATATCGGGACAAGTTCTTCCAGTTTAAAAGTATTTTGTAAGGTGTTCCAAGACGATGGCGCAGAGTACATAAAAGCCCTTTTACCAAATTCAGTTCGAACATTTGGAACAGTTAGCAGGATAGAGTCCAGCGAACGAAGAGAGTACCCACCACATTTCTGAACAATAAAAATGCCCAAATAAAAAGGTAATAAACCCAAAATGGCTTTGTAAATAAAAGTATACCAGTGACTGAGCCTACGAGTGACTAGAGAAGGCCAGCCAACCCTGGTATACAAAGTGCAGTGGTGCGTAAGGGTTTTGCAGTTTAAAATAAATCTCAAAGCGCCATGGTAAAGGGTGTCAATTGATCTCAAACACTGAGCGGAAGCATTCATACATAAAATATCCCCATGGTCTAGTAAAGGCATAAATGTAGCTGATACTAGCCTCCTTCTGGCTTCAAAAGAAAAACAGGCCTTATTCCTAAAATAAAATCCCAATTTCAGCTTCAATTTTTTTGTAAGTTGTTGAATATGCAATTTAAAAGAGAGGCTGTCATCAATTAAAATTGCAAGATATTTATATGAGGTTACAGTCTCAATCTCATTGCCCTGACAGGTAACAATAGGTGAAAGGTTCAAGGTCTATTTCTTGCTTTAGAAAACACCATTAGTTTAGTTTTGTCAGTATTGAGGATAAGCTTCAATTGACACAAGGTATGTTGAACAGTATAAAAAGCAGTTTGCAAGTTCTGGAAAGCTTTTGTAAGAGACGAGGCACAACAGTAAATAACAGTATCATCAGCATAAAAATGAAGTTGTGCATTTTGGACATTTTTGTCTTAATTATTTATATAAATAGTGAATAAGAGAGGACCAAGTACAGAGCCTTGGGGCACACCATTACAGACAGACAATTTAACACACGTGAGCCCATCAAATTGAGTGCACTGAGTTCCATCAGACAGATAGTTAGCAAACCATGCAACTGCATGCTCCGAAAGACCTACACTCGACAATCTCTGCCTTACTATAGCATGATCAACTGTATCAAAAGCCTTAGAGAGATCAATAAAAAGTGAGACACAGTGCAGTTTTTTGTCAAGGGTTTCAGTGATATCATTTAACTTCTTAGGGAGTGGCTCCTGAGGTGACGGTTTTGGAGAGTCTGGCGTGCCCAAAGTAAAATGCCTCCCACTCAGGCCCAGAAAATAGGATATGCACATAATTAGTACCATTGGATAGGAAACACTCTGAAGTTTCTAGAAGTGTTAACATTTTGTCTGTGAGTATAACAGAATGGATATGGCAGGCGAAAACCCGAGGAATTTCTGTCCTGGAAAAAGTGGTTTTGACACATTGCCTCATTTTGAACCCCTCCCTTATGAAAATGCCCATATAAGGGCATATGAATGCAGTACCTATCGCTTCCTCTGGACGTCAACAGTCTCGAGAAAGTGTTTTGATTCTTTTTAGCTGCTTTTAGATTGTAGAAGAAGACGAATAAGGAAGTGGCCACACAGATGTCAATAGAAGAAAATGCGCGTTCCCGGCTGGCGCGCTCTGTGGTTTTTTCCTTTCTTATCGCCCAGTTTATATTAGGGGTTGAAATATTATACAACATATACATAAGTGTTCCTAAGGATACATTTACAATTATGTTTGATTGTTCTTGGACAAGTTTATAGGTATAAGTTGAACGAGTTCTCTTCACGTTTCAATGGAGGAGTCGACGCTGTATTTTCTCATTATAATGCGCCAACCAAATGGAGATTTATGGATATAATACATTACTTTTTCTAACAAAAGAACCATGGATTGGCTTTGTTGGACACTTGGGAAGCCCTCAGCAGAAGTTCTTCAAAAGGTAATTGATTTGTTTTCGCTGTGAAATGTGTTATGTGTGAACCGTGATGGCTTATGAACTTATGGTAATGGGAAAAATATGTGGGGTGCTATCCTCAAACAATCAAATGTGGTGCTTTCGCCTTAAAGCCTTTTTGAAATCTGACAACTCTGTGATATTGCCAAGAAGCAGAGCTTTTGATGACTATGAAACACTTGTATATTGATGCATGTTTAATAATTCAACTTTTGGATTTTGAATTTGGCGCCTTGCATTTCACCGGCTAGCGCCCCACCGCTCCCTAAGAAGTTAAGTGAGATGGAACATGACTGCAGTAAATATCTGTGGTGGCTCATGAATTAAGGTTGTGGTGATAGAGGAGGATCATTCCCAGAGACTGTATATTGTTACAGGAGATAGCTCATAGGAGAGGGAGGACAGCTAACTGCACAATATAGGGAGTTAATGAAGTACACATACCCAGATCATGGTGAGAGTAGAAGAGATAGTGGTGGCATTTCAGACACTATGGTAAACTTTCAAGAAACCTGTGACTCAGAGTTTTGTTAGATTGGATATTCTTCCAACTCAATCTCTTTCCCAATTTCTAACAGCCGGCGAACACTTGACAGATTACATGCAGAAGTAAATCTCACGGCAGTCGCTGTAGGGACCGTCATTGAAGGAGGCTATAGGCATGGGCTATGATAGTAGTAGCAGGGGTTACTTTAGTAGCTTTGTTGGGATATCAGCTTATGAGGACTCGTGCAACATGGATTGGTAACTGTTAACTGGGAGACCGATAGGAGTACAGGGGAGGCTGTTATTCAAATGTCGCAAATTAGTGATCTTGCCATAAGAGGAGAGTCTACAGTATGTTGTCAGGAAATGACTCATGCGTTGCAGTGTGTATATCCTCAGGTGAAAGCAGAGATAACCAAGGGCACAGGATGAATTCTGGAGATTGAGTGTACATCAAGACACACCAGGCGGGGGGTGTTGGGACAGCGTTGGTCTGGTCCACACACAGTACTCCTTACAGCACCTGCAGCGGTGAAGATCGTCATGTCTCCTCGGTGGGTGCATAGTTCTCACGAGAAGTGAGGTCCAGTGGCATAATGGGTGAGCTTGAAGACACCATGACAGAGGAAGAGGAGCTAAAAAGAGAGAGACTAGATTCCACTGTAGACATACATGCAGATGGGTTGGGTCTAGGAGCTACTTTAACATCATAGTTGGGTTGGTTTAGCTGATTTATTGGTTAATGCATCATTTGAAAGATGATAGATGTTGGGGGAATTGTACTCTAAACATTTTGAAGACATTGACGTGAAAGCATATACAGTGCTGAGTTACCTCAAGAGGATGTAGAGTTGATTAGGGATACGCACTTTCCTATCAGGTGACGTGCCAAGTGGCAATGAAGGAGATGGGGAACAAAGTGAAAATTACATGGCTTGGGAACACCTCTTGGGAACCTGGGGCTGGAAAGGGGAAGACTGGGCGAAAGCATGAGGCTATTTAGGTCCTTCATTTTTGTGTCCAAAAATGTCCAGCAGAAAAGTATCCTGGAGGCATAGAGTCAGGTGAAGAGAGAGTGGGAATTGTCATGGCCTCAGACTTTGGTTTTCAAGCATATATAATTATGCATAGCTCATCACATTGTTAATACTGTTATGTTTTGTTTTCCTCGTTGCTTTGCAAGTCTTATACTATCAATCTCTTGGGAACCAGAAGGAGAAAGTGGAGAAACTGAAAGTGAAAGCAGCTCAGCTGAAGTGAAGGAAGTCACCAGCTGGAATGTCATTATGTTGTGTGATGAGAGATAGAAATAAGATTGTGTAGGGTGTGATCATAGAACAGAGGCCATAAGTCTCTGAGTTTGAAAACCTCACAGAAAGGCGAACACCTGAACCAAGACCAGAGGTTCCCCGTCCTGTGATCCCAGGGGACCAGGTCTTCATCCGTGTGTTCCGGAGGAAGTGGAACAAGCCAAGGCGAGAGGATCCCTACAAGGTGGTCCTAGCAACACGAACAGCCGTCCAGGTGGAAGGAAGCACCACGTGGTACCATCTAAACCACTGTACCAAAGCTCCAAGGGTGATCGAACGACCATTGAGCCCAGAGGGAACGGAATGAGAGGATGCTGATACTCCAGGCAGGAGTCTGGAGGGATCCGAAGGAGAGGATGCTGATACACCAGGCAGGAGCCTGGAGGAAACAGAAGGAGAAGAGAACCACGGCGCAACTCCCAATAGTCAACAGATACACTCGCCTGAAGATCCAGAGAGTCCAGGGATGGGGATGAGTGACATGCCTGTTGCTCCTGATGACATACTTACTCTGGCAGATACCCTTAACAACAGGAGAATCGGAAGGAGACTTCCCTACCATCGACTTCTCTGCCCTCACATGGTCTTCCTATCAGACAGTGGAAACCAGGACAGATGAAGAACGGTAGAATGGCCTTGACAGCAACAGTGGCAAACCTAGAAGAAATGGTAAAAACACCTCCCACTAGTACACCAACTAAGACAATGGCAAAAACACAAGAAAGTGGGTTGCTACAGAAAATCTGGACATCTGTTACCAACTGGGGTAGCCACAATGAAGAAACTACCCCAGAATTAAAACATTGACTCAATGTTAAAAGTATATAACTATGTACTCAATGTAACAAGTTGCTGAATGATAAATTATGTTAGACCTTCTGAATATCTGTTTGCCTAGACATGTAGGTGACATAGGGTTTTCCGGTTACAAGAGTCCACGGACCATGCCGTGGACTCTTTTCACTTATGGCTAAACAGTTGTTAGAGGTGTCTGTGAGGGAGGGCCATATGTTTATCTGTCAAATTGAGAATGACGTTATAAGGGATAATGTGGTTTAGTTTAACCTGTTTGGGCTAGGTGGACCGCTAGCCTGTATAAAAAGTTTGTACCAAGGCTGGAAAGGCAGTTGCTTCATGAACCAGCTCGGCTTATATTACTTTGTAATAAAGTCTAATTGAACTCACAGGCTCCGGTATTTGGGAAATATTATTAACTGAATATTTCCACGACACTAGCAGCCCTCACAAAACAAATACACACCAAATCAATTATAATTCTACAAGAAAAAGTTACAAATGCATGAATTTGAAACAACAATGCGATTAATGCCAATTTTAAAATCATCTAAAGTACTAGTCAAAAGTTTGGACACACCTATTCATTCAAGAATTTTTCTTTATTTTTACTATTTTCTACATTGTAGAATAATAGTTAAGACATCATTAAATAACACATATCGAATCGTGTAGTAACCAAAAAAGTATTAAACAAAGCAAAATACATTTTAGATTTTAGATTCTTCAAAGTAGCCAACCTTTGCCTTGATGAAAGCTTTGCACACTCTTGGCGTTCTCTCAACGAGCTTCAAGAGAAATGCTTTTCCAACAATCTTGAAGGAGTTCCCACATATGCTGAGCACTTGTTGGCTGCTTTTCCTTAACTCTGCGGTCCAACTCATCACAAACCGTCTCAATTGGGTTGAGGTCAGGTGATTGTGAAGGCCAGGTCATCTGATGCAGCAGTCCATCACTCTCCTTCTTGGTCAAAGAGTCCTTACATAGCCTGGAGATGTGTTGGGTCATTGTCCTGTTGAAAAACAAATGATAGTCCCACTAAGTGCAAACCAAATGGGATGGCGTATCGCTGCAGAATGCTGTGGTAGCCATACTGGTCAAGTGTGCCTTGAATTCTAAATAAATCACTGACAGTGTCACCTGCAAAGCACCATCACACCTCCTCCTCCATGCTTCATAGTGGGAACCACACATGCAGAGATCTCACAAAGACATGGTGGTTGGAACCAAAAATCTCAAATTTGGACTCATCAGACCAAACAACAGATTTCCACCGGTCTAATGTCCATTACTCGTATTTCTTGGCCCAGGCAAGTCTCTTCTTTTTATTGGTGTCCTTTAGTAGTGGTTTCGTTGCAGCAATTATACCACAAAGGCCTGATTCACGCAGTCTCCTCTGAACAGTTGATGTTGAGATGTGTCTGTACTTTATTTGGGCTGTAATTTCTGAGGCTGGTATCTTGTGCAGCAGAGATAACTCTGGGTCTTTCTTTTCTTGTGGCGGTAGTCAGTTTTATCACAACACTTGATTGTTTATGCAACTGCACTTGAAGAAACTTTCAAAGTTCTGAAATTTTCAGATTGTCTGAACTTCATGTCTTAAAGTAATGATGGACTGTCATTTCTGTTTGCTTATTTGAGCTGTTCTCGCCACTTGGTCTTTTACCAAATAAGGCAATCTTCTGCATACCACCCCTACCTTGTCACAACACAACTGATTGGCTCAAACACATTAATTAACTTTTAACAAGTCACACCTGTTAATTGAAACGCATTCTAGGTGAGTACCTCATGTTAGCTGGTTGAAAGAATGCCAAGAGTTTGCAAAGTGTCATCAAGGCAAAGGGTGGCTACTTTGAAGAGTCTCAAATATAAAATATATTCTGTTTAACACTTTTTTGGTTACTACATGATGCCATATGAGTTATTTCATATTTTTGATGTCTTCACTGTTATTCTACAATGTTGAAAATAGTAAAAATAAAGAAAACCCCTTGACTGAGTAGGTGTGTCCAAACTTTTGACTGGTACTGTATGAAAATCTATATAAATCGGAATCACAGGGCCTCCCGAGTGGCGCAGTGGTCTAAGGCACTGCCTCGCAGTGCTAGCTGTGCCACTAGAGATTTGCCCAGCGTCGTCCAGGTTAGGGGAGGGCTTGGCCGGCAGGGATGTCCTTGTCCCATCGCGCACTAGTGACTCCTGTGGCGGGCCGGGCACAGTGCACGTTGACACGGTCGCCACGGGTATGGTGTTTTCCCCGACACATTGGTGCGGCTGGCTTCAGGGTTAAGTGGGCATTGTGTCAAAGAAGCAGTGCGGCTTGGTTGGGTTGTGTTTTGGAGGACGCACGGCTCTCGACCTTTGCCTCTTCCGAGTCCATACGGGAGTTGCAGCGATGAGACAAGACTGTTAAAACCAATTGGGGAGAAAAAGGGGTAAATAAAATAAAAAGTAATAAAATAAATCACCCAAAATGAAATATTTGACACTGTTAAAACATTAGGAAAGGACTCCTTTCCCATAGAATTCTATTTAACATTTTGTGATAAAGTAGAGCCCCTATTTACACAAAAGACAACATACGTTACTCAATTCAGTGATTCCTAGTTCATGTACAGTGCCGTGAAAAAGTATTTGCCCCCTTTCTGATTTTCTCTATTTTTGCATGTTTATGATACTGAAGGTTATCAGATCTTCAACCAAAACCTAATATTAGATAAAGGGAACCTGAGTTTACAAATAACAGAAACAATATATACTTATTTGATTTATTTAATTAACAAAGTTAAGCAACACCCAATTCCCCTGTGTGAAAAAGTAATTGCCCCCTTACACTCAATAATTGGTCGTGCCACCTTTAGCTGCAATGACAGCAACCAAATCCTTCCTGTAGTTGTTGATCAGTCTCTCACATTGCATTTGTTGGTTTTCAAGCATTAACTGCTTGTCCTGCCACAACATCTCAATTGGAATTAAGTCTGGACTAGGCCATTCCAAAACTTCAATTTTGTTGCTTTTTATCCATTTTCATGTAGACTTGATTGTCTGTTTTGGAACATTGTTTTGCTGTATGACCGAGCTGCACTTTGGCTTAGGCTCACAGATGACATTCTCCTGTAGAATTCTCTGATACAGAGCAGAATTCGTGGTTCCTTCTATTGACGCAAGTCGTCCAGGTCCTAAGGCAGCAAAGTATCCCCAAACCATCACACTACCACCAACTTGCTTGACCATTGGTATGAGGTTCTTACTGTGGAATGCAGTGTTTGGTTTTTGCCAGCCATAATGGGACCCATGTCATCCAAAAAGTAGACTCAAGTTTTCCAAAAATCACCTGGATGATCGTCAAGACTCTTGTTATAATGTTTTGGACGACATGGGTACTCGGTCATAACAGACTTTATATGGGCAAATAAAACTGATAGAATGAAAAGGAAAGTTTTACATCTTCTTAAGTCAGAGGGTGGTTTTAAACTTCCAGACTTGGATTTGGATCACTCAAGGCTTTTACTTGTGACATATAGTTAAATGCACTAAAGAGTAACAATGGGTACATATTGAAGATGCGCATGCTCATCCCCAGAATCTTTTCAGTGTCTATTTTGAAAGGATAAAGCTAAGAACATTGCAACAATATGAAAGAAAATGAAATGTATAGTATTCTGATAGAACCAATATCACTCCTTAAAAACACAACCCTATGGAACAATCCTTGGATAGCTTTTCAGAATTCACTGATAAATTGGTCAACACGCGTTTTTCTGGATCTTTTGTTGTTATTCTGTCTCTCACTGTTCAAATAAACCTACCATTAAAATTATAGACTGATCATTTCTTTGTCAGTGGGCAAACGTACAAAATCAGCAGGGGATCAAATACTTTTTTCCCTCACTGTATGGAATGTATTAAACAAGATGCAAATTATACATTACGACAGCAGAGTCATGTCTTAAGTATAAAACTAACAATGACTCAATAATCCATGCCTTCTGGGAATGCTATAAAGTCCAAAAGTTATGGGCGGTTAGAAAGTTGGCTGTCAGAAGTAGTACAATAGAAATGTACTTTTAATCCGTCTGTCTGCATATTTCAAAACATGGCATATGAGGGTACAGTGAGATACCCAATGGAGTGAACGGTACTTTTCTCGTCAATCTTGAAAAAACATATACTTAAAGACTGGAAGTCAACCAATCCTTGATCGTTACCATAATGGAAAGGTCAAATGCTTTATTATCTAAATGTTGAAAGTGTGCGTGGGTGACAGAGGGAAACAAAATGGAGCAGTTTGAGGCCATGTGGCGGAGAGTGATGTGGGTGCTAGAGTTGGGAATGTGAGCAGGTGGGTCTGGGCAGTTGTGATGTTGTTAATGTTTGTGTGTGTCTGTATGCTGTCGTTTGTATGTGTATGTTTTGTATTGTAAAAAATGAATAAATCTTACCAACAAAAAAAGAAGCCAAAATAATGCTGGGCTGACCTCTCACTGACCTCTCACCTGCAGCAGATATCTGTATATAATGACTTAAGACTTATTCTGGACAGATTTTGGCAAGAGTCAAACCTCTTGCTTCGACTCTTCCTCTCTGTCTGCAGTTAATTTGTCCTGTTTAAAAAGTTTTTCTATTTAACCAGGCAAGTCAGTTAAGAACACATTCTTATTTACAATAACAGCCTACCGGGGAACAGTGGGTTAACTGCCTTGTTCAGAGGCAGAACAACAGACTTTTCCCTTGTCAGCTTGGGGATTCGATCCAGCAACCTTACTGGCCCAACGCTCTAACCCCTAGGCTACCTGCCACTGTTTGTAATATGCAAAAGTACAATGTAAATAGTGAAATAGCTAACACTGTTAACTAAATGATTCATGAGTTTTATGAGAATTTTGTAATGTTTATTGACCGAGTTGTAAAACGTGTTGACATTGTCTCAAGGGCTAGCTAGCTAGCTAACGTTACATGAGTGAATAACCCGTTTTGGTGATTTCTGGTATATCATCAAAATAAATATACTCATTCACCAGTTTTTACCTGATTAAGTACAATACTATTGGAAACGTATGTTGAAAGTTCAATTTATATTCGTAAAACTGCTTCCTGTTGACAAGACATTTGGAATTTCTTAATTTCCTTCTTACTGCATTTGAGCCAATCAGTTGAGTTGTGACAAGGTAGGGGTGGTATACAGAAGATAGCCCTATTTGGTAAAACACCAAGTCCATATATGGCAAAACAGATCAAAAAACAAAGAGAAACGACAGTCCATCATTACTTTAAGACCTGAAGGTCAGTCAATCTGGAAAATTTCAAGAAGTTTGAAAGTTTCTTCAAGTGCAGTCGCAAAAACCATCAAGCGCTATGAGGACCACCACAGGAAAGGAAGACCCAGAGTCACCTCTGCTGCAGAGGCTAAGGTCATTAGAGTTACCAGCCTCAGAAATTGCAGCCCAAATAAATGCTTCACAGAGTTCAAGTAATGGACACATCTCAACATCAACTGTTCAGAGGAGACTGCGTGAATCAGGCCTTAATGGTCAAATTGCTGCAAACAAACCACTACTAAAGGACACCAATAAGAAGAAGAGACTTGCCTGGGCCAAGAAACATGAGCAATGGACATTAGACCGGTGGAAATCTGTTGTTTGGTCGGATGAGTCCAAATTTGAGATTTTTGGTTCCAACCGCCGTGTCTTTGTCAGGCGCAGAGTGCATGTGTGGTTCCAACTGTGAAGCATGGAGGAGGAGGTGTGATGGTGCTTTGCTGGTGACACTGTCAGTGATTTATTTAGAATTCAAGGCCCACTTTACCAGCATGTCTACCACAGCATTCTGTAGCGATAAGCTATCCCATCTGGTTTGCGCTTAGTGGGGCAATCATTTGTTTTTCAACAGGACAATGACCCAACACACCTCCAGGCTGTGTAAGGGCTATTTGACCACGAAGGAGAGTGATGGAATGCTGCATCAGATGACCTGGCCTCCACAATCACCCGACCTCAACCCAATTGAGATGGTTTGGGATGAGTTGGACCGCAGAGTGAAAGAAAACCAGCCAACAAGTGCTCGGCATATATGCAAACTCCTTCAAGACTGTTGGAAAAGCATTCCAGGTGAAGCTGGTTGAGAGAATGGCAAGTGTACAAGCTGTCATCAAGGCAAAGGGTGATTTGTTTAACACTAAATTACTAAATTATTTATTATGTGTTATTTCATAGTTTCAATGTCTTCACTCTTATTCTAGTAAAAATAAAGCAACACCCTTGAATGAGCCGGTGTGTCCAAACTTTTCACAGGTACTGTATAAAAGACTGATTTGGCATTGTTGTCTTGTTGCTTATGTTTTATGTCACAGTAAATCTCAAGTGAATTGACCCCTGCTCCAAGTCAGACAGAACCAACCTATGAAGTTGCATCCCAAGGGATTGGATTACATTGTACTATTAAAAGCTTTTTGGTTCTCATCATGTGTTATAGTTTGTAGACCTTACACCTTAGATCAATGTTTCCCAACTCTGATTCTCAAATACACCCAAAATCACACATATGTATTGTAGCCCCGGACAAAGTTTTGCAATGGTCAGGTCACAGATTCTATTCTGTACTTCTGACCACATCTAATGACTACAACCACACAACTACTGACAACAAGAACAGATTTTCTGACCACAACCACACAAATACTGATCACTACCACACAACATCTGAACACAACCACACAACAACTGACCACACAACTTCTGACCACACAACTACTGACCACACAACAAGTGATCACAACACAACTACTGACCACAACAACTGACCACAACACAACTTCTGACTGCACAACTACTGAACTGACCACATAACTACTGACCACATCCACACATCTGAACACAGACACACACTTGCTGACCACATCTAGTGACCACATAACTACTGACCACAACAACAAAACATCTGACCAGATCTAGTGACTACAATAACACAACTTGTGAACATTACCACACAACGCCTGACCACAACCACACAACTTCTGACCACAACCACACAACTACTGACCACAACAACAAAACATCTGACCAGATCTAGTGACTACAATAACACAACTTGTGAACATTACCACACAACGTCTGACCACAACCACACAACGTCTGACCACACAAGTATTGACTACACAACTTCTGACCACAACCACACCACTACTGACCACAACCACACAACTACTTACCACAATCACACCACTTCTGGCCACACAAGTATTGACCACTCAACTTCTGACCACAATTTCCAACCCCAACCACACAACTTCTGACCACAACCACAAAACGTCTGACCACATCTAGTAACCACAACTACTGACCACAACTCCACAATGACTGACCACAACCACAAAAATGACTGACGACAACACGACTGACCATAACTGACCAATCAACTGCTGATGACAATCACTGACCAACACCACACAACTTTTGATCATAACCACACTTATACTGACCACAACCACACAACTTCTGACCACATCTAGTAACCACAACAACACAACTACTGATCACAACTCCACAATGTCTGACCCACAAATAGACAAACTACTGAACATAAACACACAACAACTGACCACAACCACACAACATCTGACCACACAACTACTGACCACTCAATTGCTGACCACAATTACTGACCACAACCACACAACTTCTGACCACAACCAAACAACTACTGAGCACAACCACATGACCTCTGACCACAACTACACAACTACTGACCAAGTCTAGTGACCACAAACACACAACTACTGTCCACAACCCCACAGTGTCTGACCACAACCACCCACAACTATACCACAACCACACAAATACTAACCACAACCACACAACTTCTGACCACACAATAAGTGATAACAACATGTCCACTGACCACAACAACACAACCAGACTGAAACCACATGAGTACTGACCACGACAACGGACCATAACTACTGACCACAATCACACAACAACTGACCACAACCACACACCTGATGACCACATCTGGTGAACACAACCTCACAACTTCTGACCATACAACTACTGACCACTCAACGGCTGACCACAACTACAGGCCACAACTACACAACTTCTGATCAGAATTTCACAACTACTGACCACAACCACAAAACTTCTGACCAGATCTACTGACTACAAAAACAAAACGTGTAAACATTACCACACAACATCTGACCATAACCACACACCTGCTGACCACATCTGGTGAACACAACCACACAACTTCTGACCATACAACTACTTACACTAAACGGCTGACCACAACTACAGGCCACAACTACACAACTTCTGATTAGAATGTCACAACTACTGACCACAACCACAAAACTTCTGACCAGATCTACTGACAACAAAAACAAAATGTGTAAACATTACCACACAACATCTGACCACAACCACACAACTTCTGACCACAACCACACAACTTCTGACCACACAACAAGTGATCACAACACAACTACTGACCACAACAACACAACTAGACCAAAACCACACAACTACTGACCACATCAACTGCCCAAACCACATAACTTTTGAACACATCTAGTGACCACAACCACACAACTACTGACCACAACCCCAGAATGTTTGACCACAACCACACAATTACTGACCACAAATGTACAACTTCTGACCACACAACTTCTGACCACACAACAACTGACCACTCAACTGCTGACACAACTTCTGACCACATCTAGTGACAACAAAAACACAACAACTGACAACAACCCAAGATTTTCTGACCACAACCACACCACTACTAACTACAAACGTACAACTTCTGACCACAAACACACAACTTCTGACCATATATAGTGACCACAAACACACAACTACTGACCACAACACCACAGTATCTGACCACAACCACAACACTACTGACCGAACCACACAACAACTGACCAAAACCACACATCCTCTGACCACACAACTACAGGCCACTCAACTGCTGACCATAACCACTGGCCACAACCACATTACTATTGACCACAACCACTCCACTACTGACCACAACCACACAACTTCTGACCACAACCACACAACTTCTGACCACACAACTACTGACCACACAACACAGCTAGACCAAAACCACTTAACTACTGACCATGACAACAGACCACAACTATTGACCACAACCACACAACAACTGACAAAAACCACACACCTGCTGACCACAGAGTGACCACAACCACATATCTTCTGACGACACAACTTTTGACCACACGTGATCACAACACAACTACTGACCACAACCACACAACTTCTGAACACAACAACACAATTCCTGACCAAGTTCAGTGACCACAACCAAACAACTGCTTAACACAACCACACAACTTCTGATCGCAACCAGACAACTACTGACTACAACTACACAACTTCTGACCACACAACTACTGACTTACTCAACTGCTGACCACACAACTTCTGACCACATCTAGTAACCACAACATTGGTCCACAAGATTGTGGACCACAACTCCACAATGTCTGACCACAACCACACAAACTACTGACCACAACAATACCCACCATTACCACACAATTTCTGACCACACAGCTACAGACCAATCAACTGCTGATGACAAATACTGACCAAAACCACAAAACCTATGACCATAACCACACTTCTACTGATCACAACTACACAACTTCTGGCCACATCTAGTAACGGCAACAACACAACTACTGATCACAACTCCACAATGTCTGACAACAAACATACAAACTACTGACCACAACCACTCAACTGCTGACCACACATCTACAAAACACTAAACTGCTGTCCACAATTACTGACCACAACAACACAACTACTGACCAAAACCACACAACGTCTGACCACACATCTACTGACCACTCAACTGCTGACCACAACTACTGGCCATTACCACACAACTTCTGACAACATCTAGTGACCACAACCACACAACTACTGACAACAACCGCAGATTTTCTGACCACAACCACAAAACTACTGACCACACAACTACTAGTCACTCAATTGCTGACCACAATTACCGACCACAACCACAAAACTACTGACCACAACTCCACAATGTCTGACCACAACCACACAAACTACTGACCACAACAATACTGACCATTACAACACAACTTCTGACCACACAGCTACAGACCAATCAACTGCTGATGACAAGTACTGACCAAAACCACAAAACCTATGACCATAACCACACAACTACTGAACAAAACCACACAACAACTGACCACGACAACTGACCACAACTACTGACCAAAACCACACAACATGTAACGACGCTAAGAGCGGTGGTGTGTGGAGTCAGGCGCAGAGAGCAGAGTAACGGCACAACCGTCTTTAATGTGTTCATACAAATACAATGTCCAACGCCCAAAACACACAGGCGAAAACAAGACGGTATACAACAAACAAAATAGTAGCCCAAAGCATGGGACATGTACATGCGCTCTCAAGTACAGCAAACAATCCCGCACGAAAGGAGGCGGGCTTAACCGGCTTAAATAGCCCTACTAACCAAAACGAAAACAGGTGCAAACAATCAGAATAATGAACAGAACGAAAATAGATGATCGGTGGCAGCTAGTAGGCCGGTGACGACGACCGCCGAACGCCGCCCGNTGACCACAACCACACAAACTACTGACCACAACAATACTGACCATTACAACACAACTTCTGACCACACAGCTACAGACCAATCAACTGCTGATGACAAGTACTGACCAAAACCACAAAACCTATGACCATAACCACACAACTACTGAACAAAACCACACAACAACTGACCACGACAACTGACCACAACTACTGACCAAAACCACACAACATGTAACGACGCTAAGAGCGGTGGTGTGTGGAGTCAGGCGCAGAGAGCAGAGTAACGGCACAACCGTCTTTAATGTGTTCATACAAATACAATGTCCAACGCCCAAAACACACAGGCGAAAACAAGACGGTATACAACAAACAAAATAGTAGCCCAAAGCATGGGACATGTACATGCGCTCTCAAGTACAGCAAACAATCCCGCACGAAAGGAGGCGGGCTTAACCGGCTTAAATAGCCCTACTAACCAAAACGAAAACAGGTGCAAACAATCAGAATAATGAACAGAACGAAAATAGATGATCGGTGGCAGCTAGTAGGCCGGTGATGACGACCGGCGAACGCCGCCCGCACCGACAGAGGAGCCACCGTTGGTGGAAGTCGTGACACAACAACTGAACAAAACCACAGACCTGCTGACTACATCTAGTAACCACAACCACAAAACTTCTGACCACACAGCTACTGACCAATCAACTGCTGATGACAATTACTGACCAAAACCACACAACTTATGACCGCAACAACACAACTACTGATCACAACTCCACAATGTCTGACAACAAACACACAAACTTCTGACCACAACCACTCAACTGCTGACCACACATCTACTAAACTTCTGACCACAATTACTGACCACAACCACACAACTTCTGAACACAACTACACAATTCCTGACCAAGTTCAGTGAGCACAACCAAACAACTGCTTACCACAACCACACAACTTCTGACCGCAGCCAGACAACTACTGACTACAACTACACAACTTCTGACTTACTCAACTGCTGACTACGCAACTTCTGGCCACATCTAATGACTACAACCACACAACTACTTACAACAAGTACAGATTTTCTGACCTTAACCAAACAACTTCTGACCAAAATTACACAACTTCTGAACACAACCACACAACTACTGACCACAACCACACAAAAACTGGCAACAACCACACACCTGTTGACCACAACTACTGACCACAACAACTTCTGACCAGATCTACTGACTACAAAAACACAACTTGTGAACAGCACACAACATCTGACCACACAACCACACAACTTCTGACCACACAACGGCTGACCACAACCACACAACTTCTGAAAACATCTAGTGACAACTCCAGATTTTCTGACAACAACCACACAACTACTGTCCACACAACTTCTGAACACAACGACAAAACGACTGACCAAAACCACATGACAACAAGTGATAACAACACCAATACTGACCACAACAACTGACCACAAAACAGCAACTGACCGCAACCACACAACTAGACCATAACCACACAAATACTCACCACAATCATTCAACCTCTCACCATACAACTACTGACCGCTCAACTGCTGACCACAACTACTGACCACAACCACACAACTTCTGACCACAACCGCACACCTGCTGACCACATCTAGTGACCACAACCACATATATACAGACCACACAACTACTGACCACAATTACACAACTACTGATCACAACCACACAACTTCGGACTAGATCTAATGACTATAAAAACACAACTTGTGAACATTACCACACAACATCTGACCATAACCACAAAACTACTGACCACAATGATACAACTTCTGACAATACAACTATGACCACACAACATCTGACCATGACCACAAAACTACTGACCACAATGATACAACTTATGACAATACAAATATGACCACTCAACTTCTGACCACAACACAATGTGTGAACATTACCACACATCTTCG
>QNTS01000596.1:412382-463881 GCA_003317085.1 Hucho hucho
TGACCACAACCACACAACTTCCGACCACAACCACACAACTATTGACCACAACCACACTATTACTGACATTACCACACAACATTTGACCAACACCACACAACTTCTGACCACAACCACACAACATCTGACCATAACCACAAAACTACTAACCACAATGATACAACTTCTGACAATACAACTATGACCACTCAACTGCTGACCATAACACCACACCTGCTGACCACATCTAGTCACCACAACCACATATCTACTGACCACATAACTGCTAACGACAATCACACAACATATGACCATACAACTGCTGACCACTCAACTGCTGACCACAACTATTGACCACAACCACACAACTTCTGACCAGATCTAATAACTACAAAAACACAACTTGTGAACATTACCACACATCTTCGTATAACACAACTACTGATTACAAAAACACAACTTGTGAACATTACCACATAACTTCTGATCACAAACGCAAAACTACTGACCAAAACCACACAACTGATGAACACAACTACTGACCACAACCACACAACTTCCGACCAACACCACATAACTTCCGACCACAACCACACAACATCTGACCATAACCACAAAACTACTGACCACAATGATACAACTTCTGCCCATACAACTACTGACCACTCAACAGATGACCACAAGCATAAAACTTCTGACCACAACCACACAAATACTGACCACAATCACACAACCTCTGACCATACAACTACTGACCACTCAACAGCTGACCACAACTACTGACCACAGCCACACAAATTCTGACCAGATCGAGTGACAACAACAAAAACAACTTTTGAACATTACCACACAACTTCGGACCAACACCACACAACTTCTGACCACAACCACACAACATCTGACCATAACCACAAAACTACTGACCACAATGATACAACTTCTGACAATACAACTTTGACCACTCAACTGCTGACCACAACACCACACCTGCTGACCAAATCTAGTCACCAAAACCACATATCTACTGACCACACAACTACTAACCACAATCACACAACATATGACCATACAACTGCTGACCACTCAACTGCTGACCACAACTATTGACCATGACCATACAACATCTGACCACAACCACACAACCTCTGACCAGATCTAATAACTACAAAAACACAACTTGTGAACATTACCACACATCTTCGTATAACACAACTACTGACTACAACAACACAACCTGTGACCATAACCACAGATCTACTGACCACAACTACACATCTTCTGACCACAACCACACACCTGCTGACCACATCTAGTGACCAAAATCACATATCTACTGACCACGCAACTGCTGACCACAACCACTCAACGTCTGACCATACAACTACTGACAACTCAACAGCTGACCACAACTACTGACCACAACCACACAACTACTGACCAGATCTAGTGATTACAAAAACACAACTTGTGAACCTTACCACATAACTTCTGACCACAAACGCAAAACTACTGACCAAAACTACACAACTGATGACCACAACTACTGACCACAACCACACAACTTCCGACCACAACCACACAACTTCCGACCACAACGACACTATTACTGACAACAACCACACAGCTACTGACCACAACCACACAACTACTGACTACAACCACACAACTTCTGACCAGATCAAGTGACAACAAAAACACAACTTCTGACCAAAACCACACAACTTCTGACCACAACCACACAAATATTGACCACAATCACACAACTTTTGACCATACAACTACTGACCACTTAACAGCTGACCACAACTACTGACCACAACCATACAACTTCTGACCTAAACCACACAAATATTGACCACAATCACACAACTTCTGACCATACAACTACTGACCACTCAACAGCTGACGATAACTACTGACCACAACCACACAACTTCTGACCAGATCGAGTGACAATAACAAAAAATAACTTTTGAACATTACCACACAATTTTTGATCACAACCCCACAACTTCTGACCACAACCACACAACTCTTGACCACAATCACACAATTAATGAAAATACAACTACTGACCACTCAACAGCTGACCACAACTACTGACAACAACAATACAACGTCTGACCACAACCACACAACTACTGACCAAAACCACACAATTTCAGACCACAACTTTTGAACATTACCACATAACTACTGACCACTCAACTTCTGACCACAACCACAGAACGTCTGACCACAACTACTGACCAAAACCACACAACTGATGACCACATCTAGTGACCAAAATCACATATCTTCTGAGCACGCAACTACTGACCACAACCACTCAACTTCCGACCATACAACTACTGACAACTCAACAGCTGACCACAACTACTGACCACAACCACACAACTTCTGACCACAACCACACAACTTTTGACCACAACCACACAACTACTGACCAAAACCACACAACTTCTGACCAGATCTAGTATATACGAAAACACAACTTGTGAACATTACCACATAACTTCTGACCACAAATGCAAAACTACTGACCAAAACCACCCAAATGATGACCACAACTACTGACCACAACCACATAACTACTGACCACAACCACACAACTTCTGACCAGATCAAGTGACAACAAAAACACAACTTGTGAACATTACCACACAACTTCTGACCACAACCACACAAATATTGACCACAATAACACAACTTCTGACCATACAACTACTGACCACTCAACAGCTGACCACAACTACTGACCACAACCATACAACTTCTGGCCAGATCGAGTGACAACAACAAAAAATTACTTTTGAATATTACCACACAACTTTTGACCACAACCACACAACTATTGACCACAATCACAGAACTATTGACCATACAACTACTGACCACTCAACAGCTGACCACATCTACTGACCACAACCATACAACTTCTGACCACAACCACACAACTTCAGACCACACAACTACTGACCACTCAACTTCTGACCACAACCACAGAACTTCTGACCACAACTACTGACCAAAACCACACAACTGATGACCACAACTGATGACCACAACCACACAACTTCCGATTACAATCATACAATGGCCACCAGAGAGCATCTTGGCTTCTATCATGTCACTACCAGGAAGTCTGAAATGACAGTGGGCAGGGAGCTAGTAGGCTGAGTGGGCGGGGAGATCACCTTGCCTGGAGGCTCTTTGAAAACGCATATGTCAACAACATGGACACAGTGAGCAGATTTGCAGTGTTGCAGTGAGATTATCTCAAGCAAATTTGCTGATACACAAAGCAACTCAAACTTGAAATTGCATGCAACATCCAATCCTGTCATACATCACATCACGGGTTAACAAATGATTTGTTTATTCAAATGTTTGGTTATTGTAACAGCATCAACATGGACAAAATGTTGGCTGTGTTTAGCTAGCTAGCCCAAATGGAATTGTTAGCACTATCCAGCTAGCTAGCAAGTTCATCTTGGACAATATCAGTTGAAACTTTACAGGATGATGTCTCGTCTTACAGGATGAGAATAAATAACTTTTCTCCCGGGTAACCCGGTATTTCCAGCAGAAAACGGAAGTGTCATTCTAAAGCATACAAAGCATATACATACAGTATGCCTGGATTTGATTAGAGATTTAGAGATGCCTGGATCAGAAAACCAGTCAGTATCTGGTGTGACAACCATTTGCCTCATGCAGCGCGACACATCTCCTTTGCATAGAGTTGATCAGGCTGTTGATTGTGGCCGATGGAATGTTGTCCGATTCCTCTTCAATGGCTGTGCGTACATGTCGATCTAGAGCATCCCAAACATGCTCAATGGGTGACGTGTCTGATAAGTATGCAGGACATGGAACAACAGGGCCATTTTCAGCTTACAGGAATTGTGTACAGATCCTTGCTCATGGGGCCCTGCATTATCATGCTGAAACATGAGGTGATGGCGGTGGATGAATGGCACGACAATGGGCATCAGGATCTCGTCACGGTATCTCAGTGAACTCAAATTGCCATCAACAAATTGCCATCATCCGTAGCTTATGCCTGCCCATACTATAACCTCACCGCCACCATAGGGCACTCTGTTCACAACATTGACATCAGCAAACAGCTTGCCAAACGACGCCGTCTGCCATCTGCAGTTGAAACTGCGATTTTCCAGTGGCCATCGAAGGTGAGCTTTGCCCACTGAAGTCAGTTACGACGCCAAACTGCAGTCAAGTCAAGAATCTGGTGAGGACAACAAGCAACAAGCAGATGAGCTTCCTTGAGACAGTTTCTGACAGTTTGTGCAGACCCACAGTTTCATCAGCTGTCTGGGTGGCTGGTCTGAGACGATCCTGCAGGTAAAAAAGCTGGATGTGAAGGACCTGGGCTGGTGTGGTTACATATGGTCTGTGGTTGTGAGGCTGGTGGATGTACTGCCAAATTATCTAAAATGACGTTGGAGGCGGCTTATGGTAGAGAAATTAACATTCAATTCTCTGGCAACTGCTCTGGTTCCTGCAGTCAGATTGCCAATTGCACACAGATTGCCAATTGCACACATTTGTGGCATTGTGTTGTGTGACAAAACTGCACATTTTAGATTGGCCTTTTATTATTCCCACACAAGGTGCACCTGTGTAATGATCATGCTGTTTAATCCGTTTCTTGATTTGCCACACCTGTCCATACATAGGCTATGCTGCAGCAAATGTTGTCCTTCATTTCCAAAGAAAAAAAGTTATCATGATGAGATAATACACGCATAGTGAACTGCACTCCATGCTGAGATGCACTAACTGTCCCCACCCTGAGCAATGATGATTGATCATGCAGATTGCAGAGTATGTCGTGGCCCGTTAAGAAGCTAGATTTAGACATTGCATGCAATTTAACAGTTCCATTTAACGTCATGCTGATCATAGAAATAATGTATTATAATTTACTGATTTCTAGCAGTTATTTATCCTGGGAAAGGGGAGTGTGCTGATCATAGAAATAAGGTATTATAATTTACTGATTTCTAGCAGGGAAATCTCAGTAACAAGGTTCCCACTATTCAACCCTAGTCTAGGTACATTTCATTAAATACCTTTTTTGACTGACAGACAATGTTCATACATCATGACTATCAAGGATATCAATAGGTTTGTATGAATCTTTCATTTGGCATGACTCTTGTAATGACATGACAACTGTGGCGGACTTCTGGAATGTTCAATTGAACAGAAATGGTGCTGTACTGCAGGGTTTCCCAAACTCGTTCCTGCACCCCCCGGGTGCACGTTTTAGTTTTTTCCCTAGCACTACACAGCTGATTCAAATAACCAACTCATCATCAAGCTTTGGTTATTTGAATCATCTGTCTAGTGCTAGGGCAAAAAAATAAACATGCACTCAGGGGGGGCCCCAGGACCAAGTTTGGGAAACCAACTACCAGTTGAAAAACTGGCAGGGTTGGGGAACTCTGTCAGCATGGCCACTGTCCTTTAAATACGTCACTGCTGCAAGAAACACCCCTAGTTGCGGTCTGCAATTACACCCCTCACCAAATTTTAGCACCAGTAGACTTCAAGCTCGATTGCTTCAAAGTGTCGATGAAAATAACTCTATGCCTCTACCAAGCTTTAAATAGCCATACTTTACAAAAAAGCTCCATAGATATAAAGTGCCTGTGTGTTTTGGAACCTTTATGGTAGAAATTGTGTTTCCACACGATTTGCTCACTGTTTCTATTATACTTTGTTCATAACACTGTGGTTATTCTGTAATCCTTCACCATTGACAATCCTCTGCTGATATTTTGCAATCTCACCTTCCCATCATCCACGATCCTTGTTGTTTATCAGTTCTTATCATTGAATGTGCAGCGACTGCAAATTGTTTCAGAGGAGTAAATCAGATGGATGCAGACCTCTTCACTGGGAACAGTCACACATACCCTCAATCTCTCTCTGTCTCTCACACACACACCACTGACAGACAGTCACAAACACACACAGACACACACACACTCAATTAGGATTCATGACAGACAGCATTGCAAATGAAATTAAATCCAACCAGCAGTGGTTTTGTTAGAGCTCCATTGTTAGAGGCTGAGTGCGTTTGTACTTTTAATTTTTTTTTACATCAGCCTGGGCTTGCACCTTGCTATCTACTTTTTTGAATTATGATTTATGGTTGCATAGGAGGAACTGAAACAGTTTGAAGATGCAGAACTACAAAGCCCAACCTTCTCGATAGAAGTCATATTCATTTATGCCTTGTGGTGATATCTCGTTCTCTCTCTCCCCATTTGCATTAACAAGATGGTGATGGAAATGTAATATATAATATAGCCTATAAACATGCCACTTAAACATGCCACTTTATCCAAAATGACTTAGATTAGTGAGTGCATATAAATGTTTGTGTTGACTTTGAAATGGGTTGAATAAGTACTTGCTTAGTAATCCTACAGAGAGAAACTTCATGAAAAAGAGTCACAAGTATAAAGTAATCAAATATATAGTTCTACGTACAGATCTAGGATCAGCTTCCCTTCCCCCGATTCTAACCTTAACCATTAGTGGAAAAAATGCTAAACTGACCCAATATCAGTGTCAAGGGGCAATTTCACCCTACTCCAATTTTACCCCTGGTACGGTCTAGCCTCATTGTTTAACCTCAGACGGTAAAGATGTATGGGTTGTGTCATTTTCTACTATAGTATAAGAAGTCTTAAAAATTATTCTGGATCATGCAGATGAAGTTAGACGGCACGATCACTCTGAGCAAAGTGGGATGATTAGTCTCAGAGTCTTCCAACATTCAAAAAAGTCACAAAATGTGCGTCCCAAATGGCACCCTATTCCCTATAAACCCCATAGGGCTCTGGTCAGAACTAGTGCACTGTGAAGGGAATAGGGAGCCATTTGGGACTCATCCTAAGCTCCTTCTCAAGATCATCACAAGCTTAGAGCCATCAACGTCTGAAATTCCTCTGCAGACCGTCTTCAAAGAAAAGTATCCATGGTGACCTATTTTGTTTGTCTTAACTGCTTGTGAAAACAATGCCACTTGAAGGATATTTGTCATCATCGGAAGATGGCAGATAATTGATTGAAAAGGTGCGTGACGCGGCACCTTTTATCTAAGGAGTGTTAATGTACTTCACACACATTGTAAGTGACATTTTCTGTTTGCTAAAAAGCTCTTGCATTGTGCATAAAAATATCTTACTAAAAACAACCATTTAAGTAGATGGGAGGACACTTAATCCAGAATAAATTACAAGGAATAATACAGTTGGGAATTGCATCACATTCATCCCATACACGCACTGCTTAATTTAAATTCAGATAAATTCTTGCTTCCATCTTATGGATATCATAGAAGATAAGATTGAGACAGAAGATCAGATTTTAGAAAAATAATTGCAAGTATTGTGAATGATATGGTAATTATTGTGTGCGTCAGCGCATTATATCACTGTTGTTTTTCCTTTCTGCATACTCATATGCACAAACACACTTATTGTTCATCACCATTGTTTAGCATCCACCTGGTGATTGCACGGTGGCCATTTTGTAATCCGAATACTCTGTTGCAGTGTGGGAGAGGTTAGGCATCTGTTGTGCTCAGATTAAAAAAGATCAAAAGATCACCACTCCTTTCAATCTAGATTTTTCTGAACACAAACTAAATTTACCCTGTGGTATTTTTAGGCCAGGCCCGAATAACCATGCCTAAAGTGGCTGCTCCACTAAAAGTTTTGTGATTATGCTGCGGGACTTAGAGGTAATTTGTGGTTTAGTACGGTACCCTGCTTCACCACTTCATTGCTCCAGACCAGCGCAAGGGGGAGTTAGAGCACTGATTATGCTTTTGAGTCCTACTGTGTCTCTAACTGACAATGAATGGGCAACATAAACCTAAATAGAAACTGATAATTGTGCACGACTTCAGTAATACTTTCTGAAACTGTTGTTACACAAAGGTTTTAATTATTTTATATTGTTAGGATTATTTTGCTATTACTGTAGTACTGTAGCTCACTCACGACCAGTCATGTTGTACAGCGCCTGAGTGGTGCAACGGTCTAAGACACTGCATAGCAGTGCAAGCTGTGTCGCTACATATGCTGGTTCAATACCTGTGCTAGCTTCAACTGCGAGACCCTGACTGTAGGTTTTTGGTTTCTCTCCCTCTAAAAACAGAAATAAATAATTCTAAATAACAAACTGGCTTTATTTACAAATTAGTAACAATATCTCACCCCATGTTCAAGAATGGCCTTTTTCTTGCTAATTTTACGTTATTTGAAAACAAAATCATCTCCAAAATATTGTTAAATTTTAAACAAAGCGATTATTATTATTAATTTAGGATTATATAAAAGCCACGAATTACTGTGGGAATAAATATCACTGAGTTACAGACATATTCAAACAAAGTTGCCTAATGAAGGTAAACAAATTGTTGCTTACTGGAAAATACTCTTTCAAACACACACGGTCACGTTGTACAGCGCCATTATGGCTATTAGCAGGTAGCTGGACAATAGACTTGCCTAGAAGGAAGGTAGGGGGAGAATTATATCGTTCTAAGTTAGGTTGGCTGTATCACAACCGGACGTGATTGGTTGCAATTTCAGTTTGTGCAATTGTCTTGAAGTACTGATGTTTGGCTTTAAAGCGCATAAACGACAGATGGATAAGTGGTCCATATGCCATCAGCAGTAAAGGGTAATGGATCAGAAAGTGCGTTTTGGGTGTTTGCTTGTAAGGGAAGATTTCTTGGAAAAGAGGATACAATTCTATAATTTTCTCTACCAGGTATGGTACCCAAGATATTTTGATGGTAGGTGCCATGATTATGTCCCCAATTTCTCTCAGTAAATGGTGCACTTCCCATGCATCACATTTGGCTATTGTGGTAGTGGTCTGGATGCTTTGTTGTAGTTGCCATAGGGGAAGTTATCAATCTTGTAATTTAGTTGGGCCACAGTGATTTGTTTTGTCTTCACAAGCTCCTGTAACACCAACCTCAGTACAGCAGGTATGATGCCCTCAAGAAAGTCATGCATCACATCAGGGGGAAATAAATACATAATAAGTGAAGGTGCATTTCCCATCTTAGAGAAGCAGCATGCTTATGACACCATAGACCATAGCCCCTCATGGTGAACTCCCCCTCTGTAAATTTCGTACAGATCTCATTCTTGGTTGCTGTGCAAAAGCGACAAATCCTTCCTGAACTAAAGCTTTTTGATAAACCAGCAACATCATGGGAAGAGAGGTTGTCAGCGGAGATTGTGTCAACAGTGTTACGAAAGACCTTGCTTTCTACGTTGCACTCCAAAGAAACACCTTGTCTCTCCAGCAGTCTGATATCATCAAGCAGAGGCTGGAAGACTTAATCATACCGTGTTAATCCTTTCTGAAATAGCATGTGTTGTATCAGTTTATCAATATCAATATTGGCAATTTTGAAAATACAAAGCTGAAATCTTGTTTTCCTTTTTTTGATCCAAGTGGATTGACAACCTCAAATTAAGCCGCGTTGTTTGTTTTTGCGTGAGCAAGGGATTGCTCTTGAAAAAATCCCCATCTGTAAAATCACTCAAGATTTCATTGTTGGCAGGTTCTTCTCTATCTAAGCTCGCCCAAACATCTTCATTTTGTGCCACCTTCTTCAGGTCAGGTAGTGGGATGTACTGAAAACTGCCTCCGTCCTGTTTTTCACCACTCAGTTGTATCTCTCACGTTCTAACCATTCCCATTTCTTCACATCCGTATTGCTCCAGGATCCATTCTGTGTTGATGCTTTTCATGCACTCCTCAAAAACTTTTGGTTTAAAAGCTCACACAAGTCATCGTCCTCATCTACATTGATATGAATATTTCAAAGATAGAATTTCAAGGCATCGCTGTAGTGGGACATAAATTGATAAAAAATAGAATGAAGATCCTCCAAAAACTGCTCTGCACAGTCGCAGGAACACAACGCTTCACTCTGATCTCCAACATAAAAAGGCAGAGGTTTCTCTTAAGGCCTCTAACCAGGTCTTCAGTTTTGAAGTCCACAGACTCAATAACATTAGTTGCAGGCGCCCACGCGAGATCAGAGTCATCGTCGTTCACATTTTCTTCAATGTAGTCAGGCACAGGGATTACAGAACCATTAGGTCTATCTGTCAGCAAATCTTTGTGTTTTCTGTATATACACTACCGTTCAAAAGTTTGGTACTATTTAATGAAACTGCCAGTTGAGGACTTGTTTCTGAAACTAGACACTCTAATGTACTTGTCCTCTTGCTCAGTTGTGCACCGAGGCCTCCCACTACTACAAAAGTAGCTACAGTGCCTTCCGAAAGTATTCATCCCCCTTGGCGTTTTTCCTATTTTGTTGCATTACAACCTGTAATATAAATGAACTTTTATTTGGATTTCATGTAATGGGCATACAGAAAATAGTCAAAAAAAATCTAAACGAAAAAGTGGTGCGTGCATATGTATTCACGTCCTTTGCTAATAAGCCCCTAAATAAGATCTGATGCAACCAATTACCTTCAAAAGTCACATAAATAGTTAAATAAAATCCACCTGTGTGTAATGTTTGTCACATGATCTGTCACATGATCTCAGTATATACAGTTGAAGTCGGAGGTTTACATACACTTAGGTGTCACGACTTCCACCAAAGTCGGTCCCTCTCCTTGTTCGGGTAGCGTTCGGTGGTTGACGTCACCCGTTTTCTACCCATCGCCGATCAACTTTTCATTTTTCCATTGGTTTTGTCTTGTTTTACACACCTGGTTTCAATCCCACAATTACTTGTTCATTATTTAACCCTCTGTTCCCCCCATGGTTGTTTGTGAGTAATTGTTTGTTGGTGAATACGGTCCGTTATTGTGGGCTCGTTATATTGAGTTGTATTATATTTGAGTAAATACGTTCATTACTCATATCTGCTGTCTGGCGCCTGACTCCTCTACACCAGCTACACACAGGATCTTTCACATTAGGTTGGAGTCATTAAAACTCGTCTTTCAACCACTCCACAAATTTCTTGTTAACAAACTATAGTTTTGGCAAGTCGGTTAGGACATCTACTTTGTGCATGACACAAGTAATTTTTCCAACAATTGTTTACAGACAGATTATTTCACTTATAATTCACTGTATCACAATTCCAGTGGGTCAGAAGTTTACATACACTAAGTTGACTGTGCCTTTAAACAGCTTGGAAAATGATGTCATTAGAAGCTTCTGATTGATTAATTGATTGGCTACTTGACATCATTTGAGTCAATTGGAGGTGTACCTGTGGATGTATTTCAAGGCCTATCAACAAACTAATTGCCTCTTTGCTTGACATCATGGGAAAATCAAAATAAATCAGTCAAGACCTCAGAAAAAACATTGTAGACCCCCACAAGTCTGGTACACCCTTGGGAGCAATTTCCAAATACCTGAAGGTACCACGTTAGTACAAACATTAGTACGCAAGTATAAACACCATGGGACCACGCAGCCGTCAAACCACTCAGGAAGGAGACACGTTCTGTCTCCTAGAGATGAACGTACTTCGGTGCGAAAAGTGCAAATCAATCCCAGAACAACAGCAAAGGACCTTGTGAAGATGCTGGAGGAACCAGGTACAGAAGTATCTATATCCACCATAAATCGAGTCCTATATCGACATAAGCTGAATGGCCGCTCAGCAAGAAAGAAGCAATGGCTCCAAAACCACCATAATAAAGCCAGCCTACGGTTTGCAACTGCACATGGGGACAAAGATCGTACTTTTTGGAGAAATGTCCTCTGGTCTGATGAAACAAAAATATAACTGTTTTGCCATAATGACCATCATTATGTTTGGAGGAAAAAGGGGGAGGCTTGCAAGCCTTAGAACACCATCCCAACCATGAAGCAAATGGGGTGGCAGCGACTGGTGCACTTCACAAAATAGATTGCTTCATGAGGAAGGAAAATTATGTGGATATATTGAAGCAACATCTCAAGACATCAGTCAGGAAGTTGGAAGATTGGTCGCAAATGGGTCTTCCAAATGGACAACGACCCCAAGCATACATCCAAAGTTGTGGCAAAATGGCTTAACCTCTCCGGGCTAGGGGGCAGTGTTCGGAAGTTCAGAGAGTCCGGCTGTTAACTACTTAGGGAGCAGTGGGGCGCTACTACCCAGTGAAATGTAAGGCGCCAAATTCAAAATCCAAAAGTTGAATTATTAAACATTCATCAATATACAAGTGTTACATAGTCATCAAAAGCTCTGCTTCTTGGCAATATCACAGCGTCAAATTTCAAAAAGGCTTTACAGCGAAAGCACAACATTTGATTGTTTGAGGGTATCACCTCCAATATTTTCCCATTAGCATAAATTCATAAACCATCGCGGTTCACACATTTCACAGCGAAAACAAATCCCTTACCTTTTGAAGAACTTCTGCTGAGGGCTTCCCAAGTGTCCAACGAAGGCATCCAATAGTTCTTTTGTTAGAAAAAGTCATTTATTATATCCATAAATCTCCGTTTGGTTGGCGCATTATGTTAATAAAATACAGCGTCCACTCGCCCATTGAACCGTGAAGAGAACCTATACCTATACACTTGTCCAAGAACAATCAAACATCATTGATAATGTATCCTTATGAACACTTTTATGTATATTTACTATAATATTTAAACCAGATTATAAACTGGACGATAGGAAAGGAAAAAACCACAGCGCACGCGAGCCCGTGAACGCGCTTCCTCTTCTGTTTACATCCGATGACCACTTCGAAATTCTTCTTCTATTACCATCCAGAGCAACTAAACATCATCAAACACTGTCTACAGACTGTTGACATCCAGTGGATGCAATAGGTACTGCAATCTTACTCCTATATATGTCTGTTTTCAATAGGGAGGGGTTCAAAATGAGGCAATGTGTCAAAAACACTTTTTCCAGGACAGAAATTCCTTGGGTTTTCGCCTGTTATATCAGTTCTGTTATACTCACAGACACTCTTAGAAACTTCAGAGTGTTTCCTATCCAATAGTGCTAATTATGTGCATTTTCTGGGCCTGAGTGGGAGGCATTTTACTTTGGGCACGCCAGACTCTCCAAAACCGTCACCTCAGGAGCCGCTCCCTAAGAAGTTAATGCCTGTTACTCAGGCCCAGAAGCTAGGATATGCATATATGAAGTTTCTAAAACTGTTAAAATAATGTCTGTGAGTATAACAAAACCAATATTTTTGAGCTCCCATGCAATTGGTATAGCTCCCAGATTGCAGTACCTATGTCTTCCACTGGATGTCAACAGTCCTTCTTGGGTCTGTAGTCCTGTGGCGCGTGTGACTGAGTGCGCGCTCTTTGTAATTTATCTCCAGTATTGAACATACTACAGTCCGTCTTAAATTTGATAGTTTATTTACATATTAAAGAACCTGTGGATTGATTATAAATCAAAAATAGCGATAAAATAAATCACTTCCCTTTGAAGATCTTCCTTTGTTTGCAATCCCAAGGGTCCCAGCTACACAATAAATGGTTGTTTTGTTCGATAAAGTCCCTCTTTATATCTGAAAAACTCTGTTTGGTTGGCGCGTTTTGTTCAGTAATCCACCCGTTCAAGTCGATCAAAATACAAACAAAAGAATCCAAAACATTACCGATAAACTTCGGCAAACAACATTTCTAATCAATCCTCATGTACCCTAATATGTAAATAAACGATAAAATTTAAGACTGAATGTTCAATACCGGAGATAATTAGTAGTATGTTCAATACCGGAGACAAATAACAAAGAGCGCGCCCTCAGTCACACACGCCACAGAACTACAGACCCAAGTAGGAACCCAATGATAAACTACAGCTACTTGTTCATTGTTTAAAGAACATGCCTGAAACCTTGTCTAACGACTGTTGACATCCAGTGGAAGCTATAGGTACTGCAATCTGGGAGCTATTCTTTTCATTGTCCAATAGGAAACCATACCAATTGCATGGGAGCTCAAAAAAGCAATTTTTCCGGATAGATTTTCCTTGGGTTTTCACCTGCCATATCAGTTCTGTTATACTCACAGATATTATTTTAACAGTTTTTGAAACTTCAAACTGTTTTCTATCAAATAAAAATAATCTAATTATATACATATCCTAGCTTCTGGGTCTGAGTAACAGGCATTTTACTTTGGGCACGCCAGACTCTCCGAACGTCCGAACACTGCCCCCTAGCCCGGAGAGGTTAAAGAGATAGGTGGGACTAAAGCTTAAGAGGGTGTGAATGATGCATAATGGGTGTAGACACAGAAGGGCTCTCCAATAGTAGTACCTAAACATTCAAAGGCCATTTTCTCAAAAGTGAGTTTCCAAGTTTATCCACTTTCAAATAAAAATTACTTTCCCATTGTTCCTCAACTGTAGTGTATGATAAACCATTTTGTAGCTCTGAGTCTCTACTTTTATCTAATGTAAAAAACACAATTTCAAATTTTGCTACATAAGACCGATTTGAGCCGGTATGTCACAATCGAGATACACAAAGTAGGGAACTTTATTTTCAGAGAGGATGGATGTGATTCTGTTCAAAGAGAGAGATGAAGGAACATAATGTTACTTTGTATAATGTTAATGAACAAAGCATGAGAATGATTAAGATTAACTTCTTAGGAGCGGCAGCAGAGGTGACGGTTTTGGAGAGTCTGGCGTGCCCAAAGTAAAATGCCTGCCACTCAGGCCCAGAAAATAGGATATGCACATAATTAGTACTATTGGATAGGAAACACTCTGAAGTTTCTAAAAGTGTTAAAATAATGTATGTGAGTATAACAGAACTGATATAGCAGGCGAATACCCAAGGAAAATACATCCGGATTTGCAGTTTTTTTTGTACATGACCTTTTTCTCCAGGCTGCCTATTGATTTCTATGTTATGTAGGACTGAGACTGCAGTACCTATGGCTTCCACTAGATGTCAACAGTCTTTAAACAGTGCCTGGAGTCTCTAGCACTAAGCAGAACAGATAGGAAGAGGAAGTAGTGAAGGGACCACATTTGTCAACAACGTTTCACGGGCGCGAGATTGTGAGCGCGCCCCACTTTATTTTCCTTTCCTTTTGTTCACGTTATCGTCCGGTTGAAATATTACAGTAAATATACATAAAAGGATACCTTAAAAATGTGGTTTGATTTGTTTGGAGAAAGTGTATAGGTATCATTTCAACGTGTTCTCTTCACAGTTCAATGGGCGACTCGACGGTGGATTTTCTGATCCAACCAAATGGAGATTTATGGATATAATAAATGACTTTTTCTAAGTGTCTTCGTTGGACACTTGGGAAGCCCTCAGCAGAAGTTCTTCGAAAGGTAAGTGATTTATTTTAGCTCTTATATGGGTTTTGTGTGACCCGCGCTGGATATGAATTTATGCTAATGTGGAAAATAGGAGAGGTGCTATCCTCAAACAATCAAATGTTGTGCTTTCGCCGTAAAGCCTTTTTGAAATCTGACAACGCTGTGATATTGCCAAGAATCAGAGCTTTTGATGACTATGCAACACTTGTATATTGATGAATGTTTAATAATTCAACTTTTGTATTTTGAATTTGGCGCCTTACATTTCACCGAGTAGTGTCGGGAGCGACCCGCTAGCGCCCCGTTTCTCCCGACACTACCCGGTGAAATGCAACAGTACTAATTATGTGCATATCCTATTTTCTGAGCCTGAGTGGCAGGCATTTTGCTTTGGGCACGCCAGACTCTCCAAAACCGTCACCTCACCTGCCGCTCCCTAAGAAGTTATCATCGGGAAATTTGCTTATCAAGGTGTTAATCTCATTGAGGAACTTTCCAAGGGCACCTGGTGGGCAACAGATGACAACATTGTTATGCTTGAGTGGAGAAGTGACAGTGACCGCATTGAATTCAAATGAGGAGATAGACAGGTGAACTGCAGAGACGAGTGTGTGTGTGTGTGATTGTGTTTGATCTGCATGGGTGTGGGTGTGTGTAGGTGGAATTGATGGGGAGGGAGGGTACCACTCTACTCAGCAGAATGCCCCCAGGCCTCGGGTCCAGAGATAGATAGAGAATGACATTTTAAATAGTATGCATTATTAATAAGAGGAGCACTGTAAGAAAAAGTCTAGTGGTGAACAGAACCTGCCAGCATACTTCTTGACTTCCCAATATCTTATGATGGAAAAAAACACTCTCTCAGCTTGTACTGTCTCGCAAAAATGTAGAAGGCAATTTAGAACTTTTAGAAAGATGCTGTCTGTAAGGTATGCTTCTTAAACGCAAAATGAAACACTAGGACATTGCAAAACAACAATTTCATATTCACTGAGTATACAAAATATTAAGAACATCTGCGCTTTCCATGACATAGACTATCCAGGTAAAGTTATGATCCTGTATTGATTGAGACAGGTTAAAGAAGGATTTTTAAACCTTGAGACATGGATTGTGTATGTGTGCCATTCAGAGGGTGAATGGGCAAGACAAAAGATTGAAGTGCCTTTTGAACGGGGTATGGTAGTAGGTGCGAGGCACCCTGGTTTGTGTCAAGAACTGCGACGCTTCTGGGTTTTTACGCTCAACCGTTTCACCATGTGCATCAACAATAGTCCACCATCCAAAGGACATCCAGCCAACTTAACAGAAATGTGGGAAGCATTGGAGTCAACATAGGCCGGCATCCCTGTGGAATGAATTTTGACACCTTGTCGAGTCCAGCCCTGACGTATTGAGGCTGTTCTGAGGGCAGAAGGGGGGTGCAATTCAATATTATGAAGGTGTTCCTAATGTTGGTATACTTAGTGTAGATGGTCAAAACAGTCTTTCGAAAAAAAACACAGCTCTTTTACCTGCACCGGAAACAAAATGGCTAACAAAGTGGTTTTGGCTTTGCTCTTGCCAGAACTCTCTCTCATTTCAATAATAGAACTGCCATTCTGTCACTGGTGTGCTGCTGCATATGTTCCTAATAATGAGGATGATATGAATATAATATTTTATTCCATTTAGCAGACGCTTTATTCCAAATAAACGTATAGTCAAATTTGCATACGTTTTGGTAAAGGTGGCCCAAGCGGGAATTGAACCCACAACACCTGGCGAACCCACCACCACTGCTGCAAATGGTACGCCAAGCCTTTAGGGGGTGCCCCACTGTCACCTTTTTATCAACTTGTCATGTATAATGGAGCTCGCTGGCACCAGAAATGTGGACCACACAAGCATGTAGAGGGTGGTTGTGAAGCCTAATCCTCTTAGTCAGGATTCACAAGCTGCCAGGCCCATTGGACATGTATCATATATCACAGCCTACATCCGTGTCCTGTAATGAATCGTTTGTCTTAAGCCGCCATGATAGGTGACACAGGATCACAGGTCAAATATTGCAATAGAAACGACAACAAATCGATTTTCTGACACCTGTCCGAGGCCCACTCTGGGTTCGATGATTTTATTTTATTGTCATGGAGGACTGATTGGGCTCATCGATTTGAGTTGAGGAAAAAATGCTGCAATCATGGAAATGCATGCTTTGAGCACTACTGAAAAGTGCTATTTGCATGTTTGTTTACCTTTTGTTGGTGACACTTTGATAAAGAATAACAAAATGGTTCTGTTTTGGTAAAAAGCTGATAGATGGGCCTGGAGAAATGTAACCACTCTCAGATTAATAGACAGAGCTATAGATGCAAGGAATGACCATCCATGAGATCAACATGATTGTTTTAACCATGTCATGAGGCTACACAGTGTTACACAAGCTTATATTTTGGGTTATCATGGAGTGTGACAGTTGAACTAAGCTCATGATGCATTTATAAGTGAAATTCTTCAAGAACCAATGGATAATATATATATATATATATATATATATACAAAGAAACGTCCCTTTTTCAGGACCCTGTCTTTCAAAGATAATTCGTAAAAATCCCAATAACTTCACAGATCTTCATTTTAAAGGGTTTAAACACGGTTTCCATGCTTGTTCAATGAACCATAAACAATTAATGAAGATGCACCTGTGGAACGGTCGTTAAGACACTAACAGCTTACAGACGGTAGGCAATTAAGGTCACAGTTAAGAAAACTTAGGACACTAAAGAGGCCGTTCTACTGACTCTGAAAAACACCAAAAGAAAGATGCCCAGGGTACCTGCTCATCTGTGTGAACGTGCCTTAGGCATGCTGCAAGGAGGCATGAGGACTGCAGATGTGGCCAGGGCAATAAATTGCAATGTCCGCACTGTGAGACGCCTAAGACAGCGCCACAGGGAGACAGGACGGACAGGTGATCGTCCTTGCAGTGGCAGACCACGTGTAACAACAACAGCACAGGATCGGTACATCCGAACATCACACCTGCGGGACATGAACAGGATGGCAACAACAACTGCCCGAGTTACACCATGAACGCACAATCCCTCCATCAGTGCTCAGACTGTCCGCAATATGCTGAGAGAGGCTGGACTAAGGGCTTGTAGGCCTGTTGTAAGGTAGGTCCTCACCAGACATCACCGGCAACAACGTTGCCTATGGGCACAAACCCACCGTCGCTGGACCAGACAGGACTGGCAAAAAGTGCTCTTCACTGAAGAGTCGCGGTTTTGTCTAACCAGGGGTGATGGTCGGATTCGCGTTTATCGACGAATTAATGAGCTTTACACCAAGGCCTGTACTCTGGAGCGGGATCGATTTGGAGGTGGAGGGTCTGTCATGGTCTTGGGCGGTGTGTCACACCATCATCGGACTGAGCTTGTTGTCATTGCAGGCAATCTCAACGCTGTGCATTACAGGGAAGACCTCCTGGTGGCCACACCAGCTACTGACTTTTAATTTGATTTTGACCCCCCCTTTGTTCAGGGACACATTATTCCATTTCTGTGAGTCAAATGTCTGTGGAACTTGTTCAGTTTATGTCTGTTGTTGAATCTTATGTTCACACAAATATTTACACATGTTAAGTTTGCTGAAAATAAACACAGTTGACAGTGAGAGGACGTTTCGTTTTTTGCTGAGTTTATATACTGTATATATATACAGTGCATTGCAAAAGTATTCATCCCCCTTGGTGTTTATACTATTTTGTTGCATTACAACCTGTAATTTAAATTGATTTTAATTTGGATTTCATGTAATGGACATACACAAAATAGTCCAAATTGGTGAAGTGAAATGAAAAAAATTACTTGTTTGAAAAAGTTTGGAAAAGTGGTGCGTGCATATATTTTCACCCCCTTCGCTATGAAGCCCCTAAATAAGATCTGGTGCAACCAATTACCTTCAAAAGTCACATAACTAGTTAAATAAAGTCCAGCTGTGTGCAATCTAAGTGTCACATGATCCGTCACATGATCTCAGTATAAATACACCTGTTCTGAAAGGCCCCAGAGTCTGCAACACCACTAAGCAAGGGGCACCAGGGACAAAGTTGTGGAGAAGTACAGATCAGGGTTGGGTTATAAAAAAATATCAGAAACTTTGAACATCCCACGGAGCACCATTAAATCCATTATAAAAAATGGAAAGAATATGGCACAACAACAAACATGCCAAGAGCGGGCAATATGCATTGCAAATGAGGGCATAAACTAACTAAACTAATAAGAAAACATGTTTGGTGTTCACCAAAAGGCGTGTGGGAGACTCCCCAAACATATGGAAGAAGGTACTCTGGTCAGATGAGACAAATATTTAACTTTTTGGCCATCAAAGAAAACGCTATGTCTGGCGCAAACCAACACCTCTCATCACCCCGAGAACACCAGCATGCTGTGGGGATGTTTTTCATCGGCAGGGACTGGGAAACTGGTCAGAATGATGGATGGAGCTAAATACAGGGAAATTCTTGAGGGAAACCTGTTTCAGTCTTCCAGAGATTTGAGACTGGGACGGAGGTTCACCTTCCAGCAGGACAATGATCCTAAGCATACTGCTAAAGCAACACTCGAGTGGTTTAAGGGGAGTCAAAGCCCAAACCTCAATCCAATTGAGAATCTGTGGTATGACTTAAAGATTGCTCTACACCAGCGGAACCCACCCAACTTGAAGGAGCTGGAGCAGTTTTGCCTTGAAGAATGGGCAAACATCCCAGTGGCTAGATGTGCCTAGCTTATAGAGACATACCACAAGAGCTGTAATTGCTGCAAAAAGTGGCTCTACAAAGTATTGACTTTGGGGGGGTGAATAGTTATGCATGCTCAAGTTTTTAGTTTTTTTGTCGTATTTCCTGTTGGTTTCACAAGAAAAAAATATTTTTCATCTTCAAAGTGGTAGGCATGTTGTGTAAATCAAATGATACAAACCCCCAAAAATCTATTTTAATTCCAAGTTGTAAGGCAACAAAATAGGACCATTTGTGTTCTCTTGTTCTGTACTGTTCTATAGTTTAGACCCAGACTGGCACTGAGAACAGCAGGAACGTTTCCCTAATCAGCATGACTATTAGTGTAATGCCCCTTAAACTGTTGCTCTGTGCTACCCAGTGGTGCGGGGTGAGGGTCCAACCCCCCTCCATGTGTGGGGGACAATTTCTCGCCAGGGACCAGGCCCATATTCGATTTTTGATGGTAAGTTTAGCTATTTACAAAGCAAAAGGTAAATAAAATATTGTAGCCTACACCTTACGGACTGCTATGTGTTCCACAATAATTCACTGTTGCCTCCTTTTTCAGGTATCATGGCTCAAGATTTCTTTGAGGATGAAATCGTCAAGAGATATGCATTGCAAATGAGGGCATAAACTAACTAAACTAATAAGAAAACATGTTTGGTGTTCGCCAAAAGGCATGTGGGAGATCCATGAGAGATCCATAAGATGACAGTAGGTTTTTGGTTTCTCTCCCTCTAAAAACAGAAATAAATCATTATAAATAACAAACTGGCTTTATTTAAAATTAGTAACAATATCTCACCCCATGTTCAGGAATGGCCTTTTTCTCGCTCATTTTACATTCTTTGAATACGAAATCATCTCAAAATATTGTTATTTTTTTAAAAAAGCAATTATTATTATTATTATTATTATTCATGTTAATTTAGAATTATATAAAAGCCCCTTGGATATTCTCACAGATATATTATTAACCCTGTTAATAGCAGGACAATATATATTGGTCGTGGCTTCCGAGTGGCGCACAATGGGATTACCTTGCAGCTCTCCAGCTGTATCCACTGAAGTAGCGGTGGGCGTACGAGGTTCAAGGCTCGAGGGCAGGGGGCACGGGATGGGCCGCAGAGCCACGCACAGAAGACTGACCCAGCCCATGGGGGAACGGAGTAGGAGGAAGGGGGAGGGGGGTTGGACCCTCACCCCGCACCACTGGGTAGCACAGAGCAACACTTTAAGGGGCATTACACTAATAGTCGTGCTGACTAGGGAAAAGTTCCTGCTGTTCTCAGTGCCAGTCTGCACATTCAAACTAAAACAATGTAACTAATAATGGTGTGAAAAATGACCCTTAGATATGAATTCGGAGGAAAGATATTATTAAATATTAAAGCATTAGACCTCTCACTAATGGCGTCACTCAAAAGTTATAGTTAATTAACCTCTTAAGCATCATTAAGGAGCGCTGGGGCGCTAGCACCCCGTTCCCGACACTACCCGGTGAAATGCAAGGCGCCAAATTCAAAATCCAAAAGTTGAATTATTAAACATTCATCAATATACAAGTGTTGCATAGTGATCAAAAGCTCTGAGTCTTGGCAAAATCACAGCATTGTCAGATTTCAAAAAGGCTTTACGGCGAAATCACAACATTTGATTGTTTGAGGATAGCACCTCTCATATTTTATGCATTAGCATAAATCCATAACCAGCGCAGGTCACACAAAACCCATATAAGAGCTAAAATAAATCACTTACCTTTTGAAGATCTTCTGCTGAAGGCATCCGAGGTGTCCAAACAAGACAATCCATGGTTCTTTTGTTAGAAAAAGTCATTTATTATATCCATAAATCTCTGTTTGGTTGGCGCGTTCACCGTTGTACAGTGAAGAGAAAGCGTTCAAATTATACCTATCAACTTTGCCCAAACAAATCAAACATCATTTATAATGTATCCATAGGTATACTTTTATGAATATTAACGATTATATTTTACACGGATGATATCCTAAACGATATAAAACGAAAATAAAGAGGAGCGCGCTCACGGTCTCGCGCCCAGGAAAAGTTATTGACATCTGTGGTTCTTTCACCAATTCTTCTTCTATTCGGTTCTGTTCCATGATAAAGCCATGAAACACTGTCTAAAGACTGTTGACATCTAGTGGAAGCCATAGGTACTGCAATCTGGGTGCTATTATGCTGGGATTTCAATAGGAAGCCTATCAAACTGAGGAAATGTCACAACAACAACAAAAAATCTGGACAGAAATTCCTCGGGTTTTCGCCTGTTATATCAGTTCTATTATACTCACAGACATTATTTTAACAGTTTTAGAAACTTCAGAGTGTTCCCTATCCAATAGTACTAATTATGTGGATATCCTAGTTTCTGGGCCTGAGTGGAAGGCATTTTACTTTGGGCATGCCAGACTCTCCAAAACCGACACCACTGCTGCTGATCCCTAAGAATTAAGTCCTCCACAATAGTATGGGGCTTGCCTGTCCTAGCCACTCTGTAGCTCATCATATAAGATGCTTCTAGCCCCTTCTTAATGGTATCTGTTGCTTTTATGCATGTCTTACTACTCGAAAGTTGTCTTTATTCTCGCTCAAAACACTCCTGTGGATTATTTTTCAAATTGTCATGCTTCATTTTTAAATGTCTGCACAAGAGTGAAGGTTTCCCGCAAGAGAGTAACGGTTAATGTGATTTGATGTTAATTATTTGACTAGGCTACGTGTATTTGACATTGTGTTGTTATTTTGCTGAACACTAGATGGATGAATTTTATTTTTGGCAGTGAAATGAGGCTACTTAGGCAATAAAAAAACAGTACTGTTTGGGAATAGCTGCTTTGCAGCAATTCAACCATGCAGGCCTGATTCACGCAGTCTCCTCTGAACAGTTGATGTTCAGCTGCTTCTGTTACTTAAACTCTGTGAAGCATTTATTTTGGCTGCAATTTCTAATGAACTTATCCTCTGCAGCAGAGGTAACTCTGGGTCTTCCTGTGGTGGTCCTCATGAGAGCCAGTTTCATCATAGCGCTTGATGGTTTCCACAAATTAACTTTTAACAAGGCACACCTTATTATACAATGTAGAAAATAGTAAAAATAAAGAATAACCCTGGAATGAGTAGGTGTGTCCAAACTTTTGACTGGTACTGTATATATATTTGATTTAAATAGTCCAAAACTGGATGTTTGAGCATGTGTCCATTAGGCGTATGCATTTTTTTTTATCAGCATGAATTAGATTGAACAATAAAAGCCCCACTTTTATTCCATTGGCCTGGATCCGCACTACGCAGCTGTTGCAAGAGCACATTTTTCACTGACTGTTGGATAATCTTTTGATGTTGACAGCAGTCGCACCATTGGAAGACATAGCTTGGACTGTAGCCTGACTCGCTCAGGTGGAACAAATTAAAAATTGTGCCTTTTATCTATGCTGATTTGAATGTCATTGAGAAAACAGAAGTGTCGAAGATTTATTTTCGCAAACATTCACATGGAGTGACCTCAAATCTTACCTTCCCCCTTCAGTGGAATTATTCTCTCTACCTCTCCTCTGAGGATGACAATTTAAAAGAGAAAATTGATATATTAAAATGTATCTCCACTGTGTGTCGATTTTGACCAGATTTCCTGGCCTCTCCCTGTATGCAAATTCTTTGACAAAAGCACTTTCTTAAAAAGAGGGCACAATCAGAATGTGGACAGGATCAGGACAAAGGATGTTAGCACCAGGTATAAACAGGGCTAATGATGCAACCTGTCAATGATTTTAGAGTGCAAGATAATGATGATTTAAATGGTTTCACTGTCCAGATCTGTCTAGAATGCGTGCCTGACTACCTCGCAATGATATCACAATGCGTATTTTAATCGTCTACGCGTCTTTTAATTGTCTACAGCTGTCTCTCTCTGTAGCCGATGTGAGACCATTTAACAGGTTAGCATTTACAAGTCCGCGAGGCCAGATGGATTACCAGGACGTGTACTCAGAACATCTGCTGACCAGCAGGCAAGTGTCTTCAGTGACATTTTCATCCCTGACCCAGTCTGTAATACATACGTTTCAAGCAGACCACCATAGTCCCTGTGCCCAAGAACGCCAAGGTAACCTGTCTGAATGACTATCGCCTCATAGCACTCACATCCGTAGCCATGAAATGCTTTGAACGGCTGGTCATGGCTTACATCAACACCATCATCCCAGGCATCGCCATCATCCTTGAGGAAAACTGTTTTTAAATTAATATCTCCATATTTATCAGTGACAGTGGGTGAGTGTGTATCTACCTTATCATGCTAGGGTTTAATAATATAGTCACATATGCCATTTAGCGGATGCCAAAGCGACATTTTTGTAAAGATGGCCCCAGCAGCAATCAAACCCACACCCCTTGGCGTTTCAAGCACAATGCTCTAGCAACTATGCCACACAGGACACACGTCAGATGGGGAGCATTTAGCTGCTGATTAATGGTTTCTGGCCTGTAGTATCTGTCCATATTGTCCCACTAAGCACCAAGCCATAACCCTGACTCTAACTTGCTGGCACCTCATGAAGGTGGCCAGTGTCACCCGTCCTCTTATCTAGGCCACCAGATCCACAGCTGGCCCAGCTGGCCTCCCCACTACACACACACGCGCGCACTCACGCACGCAATCAGGTACATACACACCACAAACATACACAGACAGACACAAATGTCTGCATACAAATATACATTAGTTTACACATGCAAACACATGTGCACACCCATTCTCACCAACTCACGAGCTCACGCACACACACATATATTTGTACACCCACATACAGACCCGTGGACATACACACACGCCAGCTGTTACCCAGGAACAAGTGCAGGCTATTTTCTGAAGAATGCCCAGCCTTTAGCCACATTTATAACTGGTGCTAATATGGGTACTTTGTCCTGATCTTCTCTACTCTGATTTTAGAATAATGATGATATAAATGGTTTCCCTGTCCAGATCTGTCTACACTTGTAAGATATCCAAATACAATGTGTGTCTGACTACCTCCGGAGGTGGGCAGGATGATCTGACTACAATCGGATCACAATGTGTCTTTTGATTGTCTACACCTGTCTAAAATGTGGGCACAATCAGAATATGGACAAGATCAGGACAAAGGACGCAAGTTAGAACCAGGTATAAACAGTTTTTTTTTTGTGCTCTCCCTGGGTTCGACCTGAAGCAAGAGCACAGGCTTGCACATGGAGTGGAGCTTCTAATCTGGCACCCTCCCTCCATTCTCAACTAGACCCAAAGGCTATTCTGCCAACTTCCCTCTAAAAAGATTACTCCAATAGCATATCCCATGCAGTTACCAGCATAATTGTATTCTGCCCACTGTTTTATACTGCATGTATGTTTCACAGTGCTTATTGACAGAGCAAAAGCTAAAATGGGAAGTGTGAATCAGTGGTGGCTGGTGTCTTTCGGTTAATAAGGAAGTTTCTGCCTCACACTATATTTCTTTCCAGGACACGACCCTAGCGCTCTGAGAAATGGGCCAGGGATCCGATTTTCTTTTTAATCAAAATGGATTCCGGTCAGAGAGGGAGTGGAAATCCATCCGTCTCGCCCCTCCCTTCTCCCCCTACCCCTCTGTTCATTCGTCTCATCATGACCATTCAATCTCCATTCCCCCCATCTCAACTTAATCTTCATTATTCTCCTAAAACCCAAGGAGGCCGCGGTGCCGGGAGAGAAGAGAACAGAACGCACAGACCACTCGCTCACTAAACCTGTTGCTAAAGCTAATACGCGAAGCAGGGTGAAAGTAACTGACTTGGGAAACCTCGCAGAGCGGATTCAAAAACTGTAATAAATCATTCCATCAAGCACCCAGGACTCCAGCAGGAATCAAAGAGTAATAGTTAACATGTCACACCCTGATCTGTTTCACCTGTCTTGTACTTGTCTCCACCAGGTGTCTCTAATTTACCCACATTATCCCCTGTGTACTCATACCTGCGTTTTCTGTTGCCGTGTTGCCAGTTTCTTTTCTTGTCAAGTCTTACCAGTGTGGTCTCCCGGGTTTCCAGTATCTCTAGTTTCTGTTTTCTAGTCCTCCCGGTTCTGACCATTCTGCCTGCCCTGACCCTGCCTGCTGTTTGATGCTGTCTTAGATTACTGACCTTTGCCTGCCCTGACCCTGAGCCTGCCTACCGTTCTGTCCCTTATTGATGCTGTCTTGGATTACCGACCTCTGCCTGCCCTGGACCTGCTATTTGCCTGCCCCCTGTTTTGTAATAAACATCTGAGGTTTGAACTGTCTGCCTCCTCTGTCTACATCTGGGTCTTATCCTGAGTCGTGTTATAATGTAGGAGAGCATATCTGTATCTTGCACAGCACTGCTCCACTTGTGGTTCGGATACACTTGCTGGATTTCATGGTGCCTTTGTTCCTTTAAAATTACCATGATAGTACTTAGGTATCTAGAATGAATTTCCCTGGTAGATATGTGTAGTTAAATGGCAATGGATCCACGAGACAGTGTTTTTGAGGCAATTCAGAAATCTCTAAACCATAATGACTGGAAAAAAAATACACATTTTATGTTTTTATCGTTTACAATGTTGGTATTCAAATGTTTCTGTACTTAAAAAAATAACGAATGCAGCTAGTGTCTAGGAGCTTGAAGGTTGAAGATCAAATAACTATTTCAAGTTATCTAATCCAATTTGTTGTTCCTACTCTGAACATTGCATGCATAACATACATACAAATATAAATGTGGGATCAATTGGATTGAAATATAATTTTGTGAAGAGGTCATCTTCAACTTATTTATGACTCCCACTCATATCTCAAATAAAATGAGTCTGTATTCTACAGGTACCTAACCTACATATTATTTTAGTTGTATAATTACATACAAATTAGATTTCAAATGATCCTGGAACAAAAAACAACTCTGATTTGCTTAATTCCATGTTTATGGCAAATTGAACCATGGTGTTTCTGATGATTGTGAATGAGGACCATTTTATTTGGGACCATTATGCTTGTGCTGATAGTGAATGAGGACCATGTGTTTGTGTTGAGAGTGAGTGGGGGAGAAACTGTGGTTTAATGAAACAATGACTTGTTCCAGCATGAGAACAGCATGCCAGGTATTACAGCAGACAGCTCTCTGTCAGCAGTTTGGGGTCCAATTTTGTTGCATTTTGCTGCCTGTTCGGCAGATCAAAACTGCTCAGCTACTTGGTCTGTGTTCCTCGCAGTCTACCAGTGACAGGTGTATTATGACAACAAGAGCGCGATTGTTTGAGATGTCCTATTAACGATTCAGCGAAAGCACATAAAATGCAAGAGAGAACGATGTTTTGCCTAGGATGTTCCTCAGGAAACATTTGATATATAATTCACTATGTTTTTTGACAGGTTGCCAAGTGTACATGCTACGCCCTTGGTTTAGATAAAGGACTCCCTGGCAACTTTGGTTCTCCCTTACCCCAAAAATGGAGTGCTCAGAGTCTCCTGACAGTATGCGGCCTCAAACATGCTCCCATTGGTGACTAATCATCTGCAACAGTGCATTTTAGTAGGAAACATTCAGGTAAATACTTAATATGGTTCATTGTATGCTAATTGGGCCATTTAAATACTTAAAAGACCATTAACACAAATGATATACCCTTAATTAATTGGTATTGCTCTGGATATACAGAGGGGAGACCTGCAGAAAGAGAGGTAACAAAGTTAGCACATATATGTATTTTTAAATGCGTTAATCAGGTATGCTTGTGCTATGAATCTATGGGAGAATCCCATGTAAAATGACAGATTAGAGGGGAATATGGAGCACACTCTGGAGTTAGCAATAAGCAGATGGGGCTTTTGTCTTGTTTACTTTGGGAGTGAGTTGACATCCCCACGGATAAGGTTTTACCATGCACGGATTACCGCCATGAAACAGCCTCCGTAAATCCGGGGGAAAATAACAAGAGCAGACCTAATCAATCTCTGTCTCATTCTCTCTCCCTTTCTCTCTCTTTGTCAATCTCTCTCTCTCTCTCTCTCTCTAACAATCTGTCGATGTAGACAGTTGAGGTTTAGAGCTTCAATATGAAAACACTGCACTCTAAAAAACGACCTAATTTGTGTTTTTTGGTTACCCAGTTCTGGGTAAATATTGGACAGAACACACACTGGGTTATTTTGATTCAGCCAGTTGGGTTGCGGGAATAACCCATGTTGGGTTTTTGTGATTACACAAACATGGGTTAATTTAACCATCAGTTGTTTAGTTTTTTTCACTTTCATGCTGGGTTGACCCAGCAGCTGGATCTTTTTTAACGTAGTCCAGGCTTATAAGGGCCATGGTTTTTATTTTTTGGCCACCTGTGAAAATAAATGTATTTCATTTAGTTTTACCCACAGTGTGTTTTGTGTATCTGTGAAATAGGGTGCACCTGGTAAGGAGGGTTGAGACAAATTGATGATGAGCACCAACAGCATTCCTATAGAGGGACGTAGTTGAATTACAGAGTGTACATAAATGTGAAGGTTGACTGGGAAACCATACAGAGTAATTTAACCAAATCAAATCAACTCAGCAAAATAAGAAACGCCCCTTTTTCAGGACCCTGTCTTCCAAACATAATTCGTAAAAATCCAAATAACTTCACAGATCTTCATTGTAAAGAGTTTAAATACTGTTTCCCATTGTCACGACTTCCACCGACGGTGGCTCCTCTGCCTGTGCGGGCGGCGTTTGGCGGTCGTCGTCACCGGCCTACTAGCTGCCACCAATCCTCTATTTTCTTTCTGTTGATTTTTCTTATTGTTTGCACCTGTTTTTGTTTTTGTGTTTGCTAGGGCTATTTAAGCCGGTCAAGCCCGCCTCCTTTCGTGCGGGCTTGTTTGCTGTTCTGTTGGTGTTAGTGCATGTCCTGTGTTTGGGCTGCTCGTATTTGTGTTCTGTTTTTTTCGCCTGTGTGTTCTGGCGTTATCCATTTGTTACAACCGCATTAAAGTCGGTTGTTCCGTACACTCTGCTCTCTGTGCCTGACTCCACACACACCACTCCTAGCTGCCGTGACAGAAGCCCGCACCTATTCATGGAGTCAGCAGGAGCAGCTACTCCTCCTCTCCCATCTATGGAGGAGCGTGTCCTCCATCACACAACCGTCCTCCACCGTATCGGGTTAGCGATGGACCAGATGATGGAGAGAATGGACCGATGGGAGAGGAGTGGTCTCCTTCCCTCGCCCCCAGAGCCTTCCCCGCTTCAACAGACTCCTCCGGCGGCGTCCGGATCCAGCTCGCTCCGTCTCGCCCCCCCTAGGGAGTACGATGGGACGGCGGCCCTGGAGTGGGCCAACGCAGTATGGGATAGCCCAGACTCCGCAAGGGACCACTACCCAGAGTTCGCCCGCCGGTTCCGGGCCGTGTTCGACCCTGGCTGCTGGAGCGGGGTGGAACGACAGGGCCCTGATCGACCACTACCGTTGTAGTCTCCGGGAGGACGTCCGCAGGGAGTTGGCTTGTCGAGACGCTACCCTGTCGAGACGCTACGACTGGACAACCTGCTGGCGGCTCGCGGGCGGTCGGGAAGGGCCCTGTTCGTTCCACCTCCCGGCCCTTCCGCTCCAATCCCTATGGAGTTAGGTGGGGCTGCATCGAGGGGAACCGGAGGAGGAGGCTCCTCCTGCACCAGTTGTGGTCGGAGAGGACACACTGCCGATCGGTGCTGGAGGAGCTCCTCTGGGAATCAAGAGGGCAGGCAGAGCACTGCTCGGTCACCCCAGGTGAGTCAGCACCAGACTCACCCAGAGCTCCCTGTTGGTCACATGTTTTTACTAATCTCTTTCCCTGAGTTTTTTCCCTCTCTCCAGCATAAGGCGCTAGTCGATTCAGGCGCAGCTGGGAACTTTATGGATCGCGGACTCGCTTTGAGACTAGGTATTCCGCTAGTGTCGATAGAGCAACCCTTCCCCATGCACTCCCTATGACACCGAGGAGCGGTCCATCGAGCCTACTCCCATCATTCCTGCTTCATGTCTGGTAGCACCGGTGGTATGGGAGGTGGACGCGGACATCGAGCGGGCACTACGGTTGGAACCTGCGCCTCCTCAGTGTCCTGCAGGTCGTCAGTACGTGCCGCTTTGTGTTCGTGATAAATTGATTTGGTGGGCCCATACGCTACCCTCTTCGGGTCATCCGGGGATTGAGAGGACAGTGCGGGGTCTTAGGGGGAAGTACTGGTGGCCCACATTGGCTAAGGACGTGAGGTTTTATGTCTCCTCCTGTTCGGTATGCGCTCAGAGTAAGGCTCCTAGACACCTGCCTAGAGGGAAGTTACAGCCCCTCCCCGTTCCACAACGGCCGTGGTCTCACCTGTCGGTGGATTTCCTCACCGATCTTCCCCCGTCCCAGGGGAACACTACGATCCTGGTTGTTGTGGATCGGTTCTCTAAGTCCTGTCGTCTTATCCCATTGCCCGGTCTCCCTACGGCCCTACAGACTGCAGAGGCCCTGTTTACCCACGTCTTCCGGCACTACGGGGTGCCTGAGGACATCGTTTCTGATCGGGGTCCCCAGTTCACGTCCCGAGTGTGGAGGGCGTTTATGGAGCGTCTGGGGGTCTCGATCAGCCTGACCTCAGGTTTTCACCCTGAGAGTATTGGGCAGGTGGAGAGAGTGAACAAAGAGGTGGGTAGGTTTCTGCGGTCGTATTGCCAGGACCGGCCCAGTGAGTGGGCGAGGTACGTCCCATGGGCGAAGGTGGCTCAGAACTCACTCTGTCACTCCTCCACGAACATGTCACCGTTCCAGTGCATGTTGGGCTACCAGCTGGTCCTGGCACCATTTCATCAGAGCCAGACTGAAGCTCCTGCGGTGGAGGAGTGGGTGCAGCGCTCAAAGGAGACCTGGAGAGCCGTCCAGGAATCACTAAAACAGGCTGGTGGGCGGCAGAAGAGGAGCGCTGACCGTCACCGCAGTGAGGCCCCCGTGTTCGCACCGGGGGACCGGGTCTGGCTCTCTACCAGGAACCTGCCCCTCCGCTTGCCCTTCCGGAAGCTGGGGCCGCAGTGTGTGGGGCCATTTAAAGTCCTGTGGAGGATAAACGAGGTGTGTTATAGGTTACAGCTTCCATCTTACTACCGTATTAACCCCTCATTTCACGTGTCTCTCCTCAGGCCGGTGGTAGCTGGTCCCCTGCAGGACGGTGAGGTGCTGGAAGTCCCCCCCCCCCTTTGGACATCGAGGGGTCCCCGGCGTACACAGTCCGCTCCATTCTGGACTCTAGGCGCCGGGTGAGCGGCCTGCAGTACCTCGTGGACTGGGAGGGGTACGGTCCGGAGGAGAGGTGCTGGGTACCGGTGGAGGATATCACTACTGAGCGAGTTTCACCGCCTTCATCCAGATCGCCCTGCGCCTCGCCCTCCGGGTCATCCTCGAGGCCGGTGTTGGCGCGCTGCGGGAGCCGCGCGTCAGGAGGAGGGTACTGTCACGACTTCCACCGACGGTGGCTCCTCTGCCTGTTCGGGCTGCATTCGGCTGTCGTCTTCACCGGCCTACTAGCTGCCACCGATCCTCTATTTTCTTTCTGTTGATTTTTCTTATTGTTTGCACCTGTTTTTGTTTTTGTGTTTGCTAGGGCTATTTAAGCCGGTCAAGCCCGCCTCCTTTTGTGCGGGCTTGTTTGCTGTTCTGTTGGTGTTAGTGCATGTCCTGTGTTTGGGCTGCTCGTATTTGTGTTCTGGTTTTTTCGCCTGTGTGTTCTGGCGTTATCCATTTGTTACAACCGCATTAAAGTCGGTTGTTCCGTACACTCTGCTCTCTGCTCTTTGCGCCTGACTCCACACCCACCACTCCTAGCTGCCGTGACACCCATGCTTAGATAGCAAAAGCTCAGGTTGCCCAGCCCGGCTGAGATACAATCTTCGGCAAAATCATTCGCAAGGAGATTCCTGCAAAAATATTATTTGAAGATGAACCATAAACAATTAATGAAGATGCACCTGTGGAATGGTCGCTAAGACACTAACAGCTTACAGACGGTAGGCAATTAAGGTCACATTTATGAAAACTTAGGACACTTAAGAGGCCTTTCTACTGACTCTGAAAAACACCAAAAGAAAGATGCTCAGGGTCCCTGCTCATCTGCGTGAACGTGCCTTAGGCATGCTGCAAGGAGGCATGAGGACTGCAGATGTGTCCAGGGCAATAAATTGCAATGTCCGTACTGTGAGATGCCTAAGACAGTGCTACAGGGAGACAGGATGGACAGCTGATCGTCCTCGCAGTGGCAAACCACGTGTAACAACACCTGCACAGGACTGGTACATCCGAACATCACACCTGCAGGACAGGTACAGGATGGCAACAACAACTGCCTGAGTTACACAAGGAACGCACAATTCCTCCATCAGTGCTCAGACTGTCCATAATAGGCTGAGAGAGGCTGGACTGAGGGCTTTTAGGCCTATTGTAAGGCAGGTCTTCACCAGACGTCACTGGCAACATCGTCGCCTATGGGCACAAACCCATCGTTGCTGGACCAGACAGGACTGGCAAAAAGTGCTCTTCACTGACGAGTCGCGATTTTGTCTAACAAGGGGTGATGGTCGGATTCCTGTTTATCGTCGAAGGAATGAGCATTACACCGAGGCCTGTTCTCTGGAGCGGATCGATTTGGAGGTGGAGGGTCCGTCATGGTATGGGGTGGTGTGTCACAGCATCATCGGACTGAGCTTGTTGTCATTGCAGGCAATCTCAACGCTGTGCGTTACAGAGTAGACATCCTCCTCCCTCTTGTGGTACCCTTCCTGCAGGCTCATCCTGACATGACCCTCCAGCATGACAATGCCACCAACCGTACTGCTCATTCTGTGCGTGATTTCCTGCAAGACAGGATTGTCAGTGTTCTGCCATGGCCAGTGAAGAGCCCGGATCTCAATCCCATTGAGCACGTCTGGGACCTGTTGGATCGGAGGGTGAGGGATAGGGCCATTCCCCCCAGAAATGTCCGGGAACTTGCAGGTGCCTTGGTGGAAGGGTGGGGTAACATCTCACAGCAAGAACTAGCAAATCTGGTGCAGTCCATGAGGAGGAGATGCACTCCAGTACTTAATGCAGCTGGTTACCACACCACATGCTGACTGTTACTTTTGTTACTGTTACCCCCCTTTGTTCAGGGACACATTATTCAATTTCTGTTAGTCACGTCTGTGGAAATTGTTCAGTTTATGTCTCAGTTGCTGAAAATTGTTATGTTCATACAAATATTTACACATGTTAAGTTTGCTGAAAATAAACGCAGTTGACAGTGAGAGGACGTTTCTTTTTTTGCTGAGTTTATATGGCACAGCTGTCAATTTTTTGGTCCTTAAATGAAACTGGTTTATATTTTTATTTAACACAATTTTAATGCAGGGCTGACACGACAAGTTCCTTACTTTTTCCCCCTTCCACTTGATAAAGGTTCCAATTGATGAAGTAATTTTCTAATTTCTGCCCTCTGAATTAATATTCATTATATAAGTAGTCCCTTTTAATTTTGTCTGGCTTGCCATTCCAAATAAAATATAATATTTTTTGCTCATGTAATTTAAACAGGTCGCTAGGTGTAGGCAAAACCATAAGAAAATAGGTAAACTGTGATTTGACTAAAGTAAATCAGGGTGATTTTTCCACAAATACAGGTATGTTCCTTTCCATGGTAGCAAGATCTTAACTATTTTTACTAACTTTCTGGAGTGAGATCATCTTTCTTTCGGGATATGTATACCGAGTATGTCCACATCCCAGTCGGTCCATTGTATTGGTAAACTACATGGTAATGTAAAAGTTATATTTTGTGATCCAATACGTAATATAGTTAGTAAAAAAAAAAAAATTCTGGTCTGTGAGAATATCTAAGGGACGTTTCTTTTATATAATTATAATGCAAGGTTAATAATAATAATCGTTGGATAACAGATCGGCTCTCGGAACTCATTTAGACGCGGCTTCTATCTTCAATTTGCTTCATTATTTAAACGTTTAAAGTGCGTGTGGTCGACGGAGAGAATGCATTTGACTGTTTTTAATATCAGGACTTTCAGGAGGAATGGAAAATTGCGTGTCAATTCATCAATTCAAGAATAGACTGACGAGTTTCAGAAGAAAGTTCTTTGTTTCTGGCCATTTTGAGCCTGTAATCGAACCCACAAATGCTGATGCTCCAGATACTCAATTAGTCTAAAGCTTCTTTAATGGGGCAGCAGGTAGCCTAGTGGTTAGAGCGTTGGGCCAGTAACCGAAAGGTTGTTGGATCAAATCCCCAAGCTGACAAGGTAAAAATGTTGTTCTGAACAATACAATTAATCCACTGTTCAACCGTAGGCTGTCGTTTTAAATAGGAATTTGTTCTTAACTGAGTTGCCTATTTAAATAAAGGTTGCACAACAGTTTTCAGCTGTTGCAAAAGGGTTTTCTGATGATCAATTATCCCTTTAAAATGATAAACTTGGATTAGCTAACTCAACATGACATTGGAACACAGGAGTGATGGTTGCTGATGGGGCTCTGTACGCCTATGTAGATATTCCATAGAAAATCTGCCGTTTCCAGCTACAATAGTCATCATTTCTAAGGTCTTTGAAAGCCAAGTTAACAAACAAACTACCAACCATTTCGAATCCCACCGTACCTTCTCTGCTATGTAATCTGGTTTCAGGGCTGGTCATGGGTGCACCTCAGCCACGCTCAAGGTCCTAAATGACATCATAACTGCCATCGATAAGAGACATTATTGTGCAGCCGTTTTCATTGATCTGGCCAAGGCTTTCGACTCTGTCAATCATCACATCCTTATCGGCAGACTCGACAGCCTTGGTTTCTCAAATGACTGCCTCGCATGGTTCACCAATTACTTCTCTGATAAAACTGACCATCCTACCGATCCTCGACTTTGGTGATGTCATTTACAAAATAGCCTCTAATACTCTACTCAACAAATTGGATGCAGTCTATCACAGTGCCATCCGTTTTGTTACCAAAGCCCCATATACCACCCACCACTGCGACCTGTACGCTCTCGTAGGCTGGCCTTCGCTTTACACTCGTCGCCATATCCACTGGCTCCAGGTCATCTACAAGTCCCTGCTAGGTAAAGTCCTGCCTTATCTCAGCTCGCTGGTCATCTTAGCAGCACCAACCTGTAGCACGTGCTCTAGCAGGTATATCTCACTGGTCACCCCCAAGCCAATTCCTCCTTTGGCCGACTCTCCTTCCAGTTCTCTGCTGCCAATGAAATTGCACATTTACCATTCCAGTGTTAAATTGCTATATTGTAATTACTTTGCCACCATGGCCTATTTATTGTCTTACCTTCCTTATCCTACCTCATTTGCACTCTTTGTGTATAGATTCTGTTTTTTTTCTACTGTATTATTGGCTGTATGTTTGTTTTACTCCATGTGTAACTCTGTGTTGTTGTATGTGTCAAACTGCTTTGCTTTATCTTGGCCAGGTCGCAGTTGTAAATGAGAACCTGTTAAATTTAACTACAATTGTCGTTTTATTATTTTCACTGTCGTTTTTTTTACAACACCCTGACCATTTTACACTTTTCTGTGTTGTTTTGAATCAACTCCAACAGAGTACATTTCTATTTCGGTTTACTTCCTTCGAGTTATAACTGTGTAAAACAACAATGACAAGCCACCCAGGTCTGACAACTTGGATGGAAAATTACTGAGGATAATAGCAGACGATATTGCCACTCCTATTTGCCACATCTTCAATTTAAGCCTACTAGAAAGTGTGTGCCCTCAGGCTTGGAGGGAAGCAAAAGTCATTCCGCTACCAAAGAATAGTAAAGCCCCCTTTACTGGCTCAAATAGCCGATCAATCAGCCTGTTACCAACCCTTAGTAAACCTTTGGAAAAAATTGTGTTTGACTAGATACAACGCTATTTTATAGTAAACAAATTGACAACAAACTTTCAGCATGCTTATAGAGAAGGACATTCAACAAGCACAGCACTTACACAAATTACTGATGATTGGCTGAGAGAAATTGATGATTAAAAGATTGTGGGGGCTGTTTTGTTAGACTTCAGTGCGGCTTTTGATATTATTGATCATGGTCTGCCGCTTGAAAAACGTATGTGTTATGGCCCTGCTATTGTCACGATCGCCGTATAAGGAAACGGACCAAGGCGCAGCGTAAATGAAGTTCCACATATTTTAATGAAATGGAACATACAAAAACAATAAAGCATTAACCGGAGTGCGGAGAGTTGGCGCAGGACGTACCGGGCTGGGAAGACGCTCCTCTAGGCGCCTGGGCAGCAGCGCATTCCTTGCCAATACCTTTCTTCGATATCCTTCCCTAAACTCCTTTATATCCCTCCATTCAGGCTATGGCTCTCGCCTCGGCCATTCGCCCCATGTGCCCCCCCCAAAAAAAATCTTCGGATTTTCCTTGGGCTCCTTGTGGCCACGGACCCCGGCGTCGTCGCTGTCCCTCATCTCTCCTCGGCGACTCCCGCCAAGGAAGGGTCTCGCAACCCCCCAAAATCTCTTCCCAGGTCCAACTCTCCTTCCAAACCTGGGCACGCTGCTTGGTCCTTTGGTGGTGGGTTATTCTGTTACGATCGTTGTATAAGGAAACGGACCAAGGCGCAGCGTAAATGAAGTTCCACATATTTTAATGAAATAGAACATACAAAAACAATAAAGCATTAACCGACCGTAATGTAGCACTGAACAGCACTAACTAAACACAATAACCCACAACACAGGTGGGAAAAGTAACAACCTAAGTATGGTCCCCAATTAGAGGCAACAAACAACAGCTGCCTCCAATTGGGAACCACACACAAAACCAAACATAGTATTTCAACATGTTAAGTGTTGCAGTAATTTCAGTCGCTGTAGTAGCCATTCAAGCTGTGTGTCCATGACTGTTTGTCCATGATAAGGCGCTGCTCTACCTTCTTGACAGCACTGTCAACAAGGCAAGTCCTACAGGCCCTAGTTTTGTCGCACTTGAACTACTGTTTAGTCGTGTGGTCAGGTGCCACAAAAAGGACTGAGGAAAATTGCAATTGGTTCAGAACAGGGCAGCACGGCTGGCCCTTGGATGTACACAGAGAGCTAATATTTAAAAATATGCATGTCAATCTCTCCTGGCTCAAAGTGGAGGAGAGATTGACTTCAGCATTGCTTGTATTTATGAGAGGTATTGACATGTTGAATGCACTGAGCTGTCAATTTGAACTACTGGCCACAGCTCGGACACCCATTCATACCCCACAAGACATGCCACAAGAGGTCTCTTCACAGTCCTCAAGTCCAGAACAGACTACGGAAGGCGCACAATACTAAATAGAGCCATGACTACATGGAACTCTATTTCACATCAAGTAACTCATGCAAGCAGTAAAATTGTATTTAAAAAAACAGATTAAAAGAACACCTTATGGAACAGCGGGGACTGTGAAGCAACACAAACATAGGCACAGACACACGCATACACACACACAATAGCATACGCACTATACACACACGTACACATGGATTTTTGTACTGTGTATATATATGGGGTAGTGGTGGAGTAGGGGCCTGAGGGCACACAGAATGTATTGTAATGTTGTATAAACTGCCTTAATTTTGCTGGACCCCAGGAAGAGTAGCTGCTGCCTTGGCAAATACAAATACAAAGCTTTATTTGAACATTTCTTAATGTGTCATTTTATGGTGGTTTGCAATGTGATACGCAATCTCTATTGGAATCCAATTTGCAGGAATATATCCAGCACTTTCACTTCACCCAAAATGTACATAAAGAACACCTGTCATAGTAGGGTCAAAAATACAGTACATGGGGACTACCTACACCATGTAAACTGGAACTGTCTTGCTAACGGTTGCTATAAATCCAACCACTTAAAGATTAGATTAGTTTAGAAAAATGTATGTTTCTTATCTTTGTGTAGTATCAAATCAACAACAATTGATGTACATGCGAAAACACAGCTATTGAAACAAACAATTTTGATAATCAACCTGCAACAGAACATGCTGGGAAATATGACAATGAGGTCCCTCCCACGTCTGTGGATAACTCCAAAGATTTTACTCCCTGTCTCTGGTTACTCTTAATGGAGTTAAAAGTACTCTGTCCCAATCAACTCCAGTTATTAACAGAAATAGACAGGAGAAAATGGATTGAGGTAGAAGACACTGATGAGGAGAGAATGAGTGACCTTCACCAAGACGGAGGGGGAACGAGGAAAAGAACACATGAAGAACGGAGCCATGTGAGGTTTCAGTGAATGCGTCCAAAATGGCACCCTATTCCCTATAGTGCACTACTTTCGTCACAAGTTGTGAACTATAAAGGGAAAAGGGTGCCATTTGAAACTCAGGCAGTGAAATATGCAGGTGCCTGAGGGAGAGAGCATGTCTTTCTCCAGGACACCGAGAGATTAATTTAGATCTTGACCAAACACAGGCCGGAGGAAACGGGGGCTGAGTGATATAGAAATTATGCTACTGTCACCCTGATCCAGTCCTTCACTCCTGAAACGCCGGCACATGGCCACTTTAAGTGCATTACCATACAGATCCCCCATCCTAAACATGAGCATTTCCCAATTTTTCACTAATGTAGCCACCCAGCTAGCCAACAATCTAAAAACTGGCACAATGTCATCTCATTTTCCAACTCGGTCAATAAACATCAAAGCATGTGGCTTCCATTTTTGGCTGCAGAGAGTGTGAGAGGTGAGAGATCAGTCTGATGTGACTTCCTGCTGACAGCCCAGCATTTTTCTGACTTGTTATTTTTTTCTTTTGAATGTACAAACATACAATGTCAGTCACTAAATAGCGAACAAATAGGCTAACTAAATGTTCCATTTAATTGTTTTATGATTTTGTAGAAGTGAGAGTTCACCAGGAAGTAATGTCACACTGACCGCTCACCTCTAACTGGGCTCCCTAAAAAAAAACTCACATTGATACAGCTACGACCGGAAGTGACTTTTCGTAGTCGTTTAGGAGAGAAGTTTCGCTAACCCATTTCCTAATAACCCTAATTATCCTAACCTGCTACGTTAATTATCCTAACCTGCTGGTAATTTCTCCTAACCTGCTATGAAAAAGTCAGTTCCTGTTGTTGCTCTATCGAAGTGGCGTGCTGTAATGGAATCTTCACCTCTCACATGCTTCTCTGCACCAAAATGGAAGCCACATGCTATTTCTGTCTATTAATTTGTCATATTTATAAAGGTTTATAATGTGCAAAAATTTATTGTTAGTCTCAAAATAGTGAAATAACATTGTAAACCAAAAATATATACGTTTTATGACGATTTTGTAACGTTATTGACCGAGTTGGAAAACGTGTTGACATAGTGCCAGTGCTTAGCCTGCTAGCTAGATTAGTGAACAATTGGGAAATGCTAGCTAGCTTTACCACCCTGTTTTAGCACGTTTGACTAACTAGTTAGTACGTTTTACTAATAGTTATTGCTTTGAGTCTAAAATGGGGAATTTAATTAGAACGGTTTGAATATGATTTTTTGTCAAATCTATTAAAGAAAAGTCCAACACAAAAATGTTCTCCTGTCTCCTTACTTCTCCTGGTCAGCCGATTGTCTGCAAAGGTTGTTACATTGTAGCTACAAAGTCATTAACATGTCACTTCACTTGACATTAAGTTGCTTGCTCCTGGGTAAGTACATTTTAAATACATGTATATTCCTTGTAACAACATTTTAATTACAGAGTTGGTGGATAAAGATAATTTTTTATCTGGTTATGTAACATCTCCTCAACCTGAAACAGAGTTTTTTTCCCTGCCAAATTTAACCCAAAGCCCCATGGGAATGAGCCTCGACGAGGAGGCTTAAACATTATTCTCTGTGAAGTCTCCATCCATGTCTTAGAATCTGTATATACGGAGACAGCCCCCTCATTCGTGATGTCTTGCATATCTGACATCATCAGCCATGTACAGCATCTCCCGCTTTAAACACACATTCATGGAGTTTTATATTCAACTAAAGCCAGTCTGAGCTTCATCTCACTTTGTCACAGTGTCTTACCATTGAGAATCAATATCATTGATGGGGATTGGACAAAAAGCGTTGAACATGGGAGGGGACTGGACAAAAACTGTTTAAGATGGGAATCCATTTGAAAACATTCCAGTGAGCAAAAAGTATGTAATTTCTGGGGCAGTACCATTGGCATAGGGTTGGTGTTCATGTCAAAATGGAGAAGTCTTGAGTCACCTAACTGCAAATGTCTCTGTTTTGATCACATTCTATGTTTCAATGCCAAACTGTAATTCAGACAGGCTTGTGACATTTAAATAATTAATGAATATTGACAGAGAACATTAATGGGTTCAATAAGGTATGCTGCATAAATAAACTCAAATCCTCTTTTTCATGACAAAATGTTTATTAATTAGTGCTAAACTTCCATTGCATCTTGAGTACTGCTACTAACTATAAATTCTTTGAAAAAATACAGTAGTATGAACTTGAATCAACTTTATTTATAAACCAATAGGATATTTATGTCCTGGATATCAAATTCTTTATGAAATTGCAATAAAAGGGAAAGTAACCAAGAACATTAAAGCATAGACACAAAAATACAGTAAATACATACAGTTGAAGTCGGAAGTTTACATACACTGTAGCCAAATACATTTAAACACTGTTTCCCATGCTTGCTCAATGAACCACAAACAATAAATGAACATGAACCTGTGGAACAGTCGTTAAGACACTAACAGCTTACAGACGGTAAGCAGTTAAGGTCACAGTTATGAAAATTTAGGACACTAAAGAGGCCTTTCTACTGACTCTAAAAAACACCAAAATAAAGATGCCCAGTGTCCCTGCTCATCTGCGTGAACGTGCCTTAGGCATTCTGCAAGGAGACATGAGGACTGCAGATGTAGCCAGGGCAATAAATTGCAATGTCCGTACTGTGAAACGCCTAAGACAGTGCTACAGGGAGACAGGACGAACAGCTGATCGTCATCGCAGTGGCAGACCACATGTAACAACACCTGCACAGGATTGGTACATCCGAACATCACATCTGCGGGACAGGTACAGGATGGCAACAACAACTGCCAGAGTTACGCATAATCCCTCCATCAGTGCTCAGACTGTTCGCAACAGGCTGAGAGAGGCTGGACTGAAGGCTTGTAGGCTTGTTGTAAGGCAGGTCCTCACCAGACATCACTGGCAACAACGTCGCCTATGGGCACAAACCCACCGTCGCTGGACCAGACAGGACTGGCAAAAACTGCTCTTCTCTGACGAGTCGCGGCTATGGCCAGCGAAGAGCCTGGATCTCAATCCCATTGAGCACGTCTGGGACCTGTTGGATCGGATTGTGAGGGCTAGGGCCATTCCCCCCAGAAATGTCCGGGAACTTGCAAGTGCCTTGGTGGAAGAGTGGGGTAACATCTCACATCTCACAGCAAATCTGGTGCAGTCCATGAGGAGGAGATGCACTGCAGTAAGTTATTGCAACTGGTGGCCACACCAGCTACTGACTTTGACCCCCCCTTTGTTCAGGTGAACTTGTTCAGTTTATGTCTCAGTTGTTGAATCTTGTTATGTTCATACAAATATTTACACATGTTAAGTTTGCTTAAAATAAACGCAGTTGACAGTGAGAGGATGTTTCTTTTTTTGCTGAGTTTATGTGTATATATGCAGTATGTATTTATGTATGTATGTATGTTTGTATGTGTAAATATGCAGTGTGTATGTATATATATATGTATGTATATTATTGTACTGCTCTGAGTATGCAATTATTGTTTGGATAACCTTATTAACTATTATGTATTGATGTATTGTATTTTTTTCACTCCATGTGATGTGCAATTCAGAGAATGCCGGAAGAAGAATAATCATTTAATTACCATAGTGAATTATTGTAATGTTTGTTAATGTGTCAATTAATCCCATAAGGGATGGATTGCCAATTGGCGATTTAACATGAAAAAAAAATTATATTCATTAATTTCATTCAGTATTCAGACCCTTTACTCAGTACTTTGTACTTTGTTGAAGCACCTTTGGCAGAGATTACTGCCTCGAGTCTTCTTGGGTATGACGCTACAAGCTTGGCACATCTGTATTTGGGGAGTTTCTCCCATTCTTCTCTGCAGATCCTCTCAAGCTCTGTCAGGTTGGATGGGGAGCGTGGCTGCACAACTATTTTCAGGTCTCTCCAGAGATGTTCGATCAGGTTCAAGTCAGGGCTCTGGCTGGGCCACTCAAGGACATACAGAGACTCGTCCCGAAGCCCCTCCTACGTTGATTTAGCTGTGTGCTTAGGGTCGTTGTCCTGTTGGAAGGCAAACCCAGTCTTGAGTGCTCTGGAGCAGGTTTTCATCAAGGATCTCTCTGCACTTTGCTCCGTTCATCTTTCCGTCCATCCTGACTAGTCTCTCAGTCCCTGTCGCTGAAAAACATCCCCACTGCATGATGCTGCCACCAACATGCTTCACCGTAGGGATGGTGCCATGTTTCCTCCAGACGTGACGCTTTTCATTCAGGCCAAAGTGTCCCTTAGGGGCCTTTTGGGAAACTCCAAGCGGGCTATCATGTGTTTTTTACTGAGGAGTGGCTTTCGTCTGGCCACTCTACCATAAAGTCCTCATTGGTGGTGTGCTGCAGAGATGGTTGTCCTTCTGGAAGATTCTCCCATATCCACAGAGGAACTCTGGAGCTCTGTCAGAGAGACCATCAGATTCTTGGTCACCTCCCTGACCAAGGCCCTTCTCCCCCGATTGCTCAGTTTGGCCGGGCGGTCAGCTCTAGGAAGAGTCTTGGTGGTTCCAAACTTCTTCAATTTAAGAATGATGGAGGCCAGTGTGTTATTGGGGACCTTCAATGCTGCAGACATTTTTTGGTACGCTTCCCCAGATCTGTGCCTCGACACAATCCTGTCTAAGAGTTCTATGGACAATTCCTTCGACCTCATGGCTTGCTTTTTACTCTGACATGCACTATCAACTGAGGGACATTATATAGACAGTTGTGTGCCTTTCCAAAACATGTCCAATCAATTAAATTTACCACAGGTGGACTCCAATCAAGTTGTAGAAACATCTCACGGATGATCAATGGAAACAGGATATACCTGAGCTCAATTTCGAGTGTCATAGTAAACGGTCTGAATATTTATGTGAATATTATTATTTTTTTATACATTTGCTAACATTTCTAAAAACCTGTTTTTGCTTTGTCATTATGGGGTATTGTGTGTAGATTGATGAGGGGAAAAAATGATGTAATCCCTTTTAGAATGAAGCTGTAACGTAACAAAATGTGGAAAAAGTCAAGGGGTCTGAATACTTTCTGAATGCACTGTATAAATGGGCTCAAAGTAAAATGCCTGTTACTCAGGCCCAGATGCTAGGTTATGCATATAATTAGTTGTATTTGATAGAAAACATAATAATGTCTATGAGTATAACAAAACTGATATGGCAGGCGAAAACCAGAGGAAAATCCATCCGGAATAATTGCCTTTTTGAGCTCCCATGCAATTGGTATGGTTTCCTATTGCACAATGAAAATAATAGCTCCCAGATTGCAGTACCTACGGCTTCCACTGGATGTCAACAGTCTTTAGACAAGGTTTCAGGGTTGTTCTTTGAAAAATGAACAAAATGAAAGTAGCTGTAGTTTATCATTGGATTCCTCCTTGGGTCTGTAGTCCTGTGGCGCGCGTGACTGAGGACGCGCTCTTTGTTATTTATCTCCGGTATTGAACATACTACATTCTGTCTTAAAATTGAGTTTTTGGGATATAAAGCGGGACTTTATCGAACAAAACAACCATTTATTGTGTAGCTGGGACCCTTGGGATTGCAAACAGAGGAAGATCTTCAAAGGTAAGGGATTTATTCTATCGCTATTTTAGATTTTTGTGACGTCTGTGCTGGTTTTAAATATATTCATATGCAGGAAGTATGCGGGGCGCTGTCTTCAGATAATCAAATGCTATGCTTTCGCCGTAAAGCCTATTGTAAATCAGACAGAGTGGTTCGATTACCAAGATTCTAAGCAAAAGAATGGTGTATGACTCTTGTATTTTCATGAATGTTTAATATTATGTTTTTTTATTTTGAATTTCGCGCTCTGCAATTTCACTGGATGTTGTCGAGATGGCACGCTAGCGGGACACTGTTCCGTAGGAAGTTAACTTCTTAGGGAGCAGCTCCCGAGGTGACGGTTTTGGAGAGTCTGGCATGCCCAAAGTAAAATGCCTCCCAATCAAGGCCCAGAAAATAGGATATGCACATAATTAGTACTATTGGATAGGAAACACTCTGAAGTTTCTAAGAGTGTTAAAATATTGTCTGTGAGTATAACAGAACGGATATGGCAGGCGAAAACCCGAGGAATTTCTGTCCTGGAAAAAGTGTAATTGACACTTTGCCTCATTTTGAACCTCTCCCTATTGAAAATTACCATATAAGGGAGTAAGATTTCAGTACCTATTACTTCCACTGGATGTCAACAGTCTCTAGACAGTGTTTTGATTACGTTTAGTTGCTCTGGATGGTAATAGAAGAAGAATTGGGAAGTGGTCACCAGAAGTAAACAGAAGAGGATGCGCGTTCACAGGCTTGCGCGCGCTGTGGTTTTTTCCTTACCTATCGCCCAGTTTACAATCCGGTTGAAATATTATAGTAAATATACATAAAAGTGTTCCTAAGGATACATTATCAATGATGTTTGATTGTTCTTAGACAAGTGTATAGGTATATTTGAACGCGTTCTCTTCACGTTTCAATGGGCGATTCGACGTTGGATTTTCTGAACATGACGCACCAACCAAACAGAGATTTATGGATATAATAAATGACTTGTTCTAACAAAAGAACCATTGGATGTCTATGCAACACTTGATACAAGTGTTGCATAGTCATCAAAAGCTCTGCTTCTTGGCAATATCACAGCGTTGTCAGATTTCAAAAAGGCTTTACGGCGAAAGCACAACATTTGATTGTTTGAGGGTAGCACCTCCAATATTTCTGCATTAGCATAAATTCATAAACCATCGCGGTTCACACAAAACACATTTCACAGCGAAAACAAATCCCTTACCTTTTGAAGAACGTCTGCTGAGGGCTTCCCAAGTGTCCAACGAAGACATCCAATGGTTCTTTTGTTAGAAAAAGTCATTTATTATATCCACAAATCTCCGTTTGGTTGGTGTGTTATGTGGCAGGCATTTTGCTTTGGGCACGCCAGACTCTCCAAAACCGTCACCACACCTGCCGCTCCCTAAGAAGTTAAGGAAGACTCAAGGTATTGCTTGCCTGAGGTAGAGTACGTCATGATAAGCTGTAGACCACACTATCTACCAAGAGAGTTTTCATAAATGTTTTCGTAGCCGTCTATTTAGCACCACAAACCGATGCTGGCACTAAGACCGCACTCAACACGCTGTATAAGGCCATAAGCAAACAAGAAAATGCTCATACAGAAGCGGCGCTCCTAGTGGCCGGGGGACTTTAATGCAGGCAAACTTAAATCTGTTTTACCTCATTTCTACAAGCATGTCACATGTGCAACCAGAGGAAGACCACCTTTACTCCACACACAGAGACGCATACAAAGCTCTCCCTTGCCCTCCATTTGGCAAATCTGATAAAAAATGATATACTCCTGGTTCCTGTTTACAAGCAAAAACGAAAGCAGGAAGTACCAGTGACTCGCTCAATACAGAAGTGGTCAGATGACACGAATGCTACGCTACAGGACTGTTTTGCTAGCACAGACTGGAATATGTTCCGGGATTCATCCAATGTCATTGAGGAGTATACCACCTCAGTCACCAGCTTCATCAATAAGTGCATTGACGACGTCGTCCCCACAGTGACCGTACTTACATATCCCAACCAGAAGCCATGGATTACAGGCAACATCCGTAGCCAGCTAAAGGCTAAAGCTGACGCTTTTAATCCTACTACACTGATTCTGATGGTCGTCGGACGTGGCATGGCTTGCAAACTATTACGGACTACAAAGAGAAACCAAGCCACGAGCTGCCCAGTGATGCGAAACTTCCAGACGAGCTAAGTGCCTTTCATGCTCGCTTCGAGGCAAGCAACACAGAAGCATGCATGAGAGCACCAGCTGTTCCGGACTACTGTGTGATCACACTCTCTGTAGCCAATGTTAGCAAGACCTTTAAACAAGTCAACATTCACAAGGCCACAGGGGCAAGACGGATTACCAGGACGTGTACTCAGAGCATGCACGAACCAACTGGTAAGTGTCTTCACTGACATTTTCAACCTCTCCCTGACCGAGTCCGTAATACCAACATGTTTCAAGCAGACCACCATAGTCCCTGTGCCCAAGAAAGTGAAGGTAACCTGCCTAAATGACTACCTTCCCATAGCACTCACGTCATTAGCAATGAAGTGCTTTGAAAGGCTGGTCATGGCTCACATCAACACCATCATCCCGGAAACCGTAGACCCAGTCCAATTCGTATACCACCCCAACAGGTCCTCAGATTACGCAATCGCACTCCACACTGCCCTTTCCCACCTGGACAAAAGGAACACCTATGTGAGAATGGTGTTCATTGACTACAGCTCAGCATTCAACACCATAGTGCCCACAAAGCTCCTCACTAAGCTAAGGACCCTGGGACTAAACACCTCCCACTGCAACTGGATCCTGGACTTTCTGACAGGCCACCCCCAGATGGTAAGGGTAGGCAACAACACATCTGCCACAGATCCTCAACACGGGGGCCCCTCAGGGTTACTTGCTTATTCCCCTCTTGTACTCCCTTTTCACCCACGACTGCGTGGCCAAGCATGACTCCAACACCATCATTAAGTTTGCTAATGACACAACAGTGGTAGGCTTGATCACAGACAATGATGAGACAGCCTATAGGGAGGAGGTCAAAGACCTGGCAGTGAGCAAGACAAAGGAGCTTATCGTGGACTATAGGAAAAGGAGGGCCGAACACGCCCCCACTCACATCGATGGGGCTGTAGCGGAGCGGTTCGAGTGTTTGAAGTTCCTTGGTGTCCACATCACCAACAAACTATCATGGTCCTAACACTGCAAGACAGTCATGAAGAGGGCACGACAACATCTTTTCTCCCTCAGGGGACTGAAAATATTTGGTATGAGCTCCCAGATCCTCAAAAGGTTCTACAGCTGCACCATCAAGAGAATCCTGACAGGTTGTATCACCGCCTGGTATGGCAAGTGCTCGGCATCTGACCGTAAGGCACTACAGAGGGTAGTGCGTACGGCCCAGTACATCACTGGGGCCAAGCTTCCTGCCATCCAGGACCTATATACTAGGTGGTGTGTAATTTTATTGTGTTACTTTTTTTAAACTTTAGTTTGTTGATTAAGGGCTTGTAAGTAAGCATTTCACGGTAAGGTCTACACCTATTGTATTCGGCTTATGTGACAAATAAAATGTAATTTGATTTGATTGGGCACCAGCTCTCCGATGCCATCAGCCAGACAGAACAAACGCTAGAGCTGTTGTGAACACTCTATTTAATTTACACACACAGACACAAACACACACTCCCTTTTAGAAAAGCAGACTTACGTGTTCTGTAGCGGTGGTGAGGGCGTGTGGCATGACCTTTCGCAGAGCGTCCAGGTTTCCAGTGGCCGGTGGGCTTGGCTGGGGGAGATGGTGGAAAAGTTGGTGGTAGCGCCTTGGTTGTGGTGTTGGCAGTAGAGGTTGTGCTAGTAGCTTTGGAGGTTGGACCGGATCGCGAGTTTGGGGGGTCCTTATCCTTACGACCAATGGCTGTGCCGCCGACCCGAAGTACCGTGGTGCTGTGCGGGGTCACTTCTTTACCCCCGGGCGGGGGGAGTCGTGTGGTGCGGGTGGTGGTCCCCGTCACGCGGGTGCCACTGCCAACCCAGTTGTGGAGGTGCGGGACCGAGTGGTTGGAGGGCAACCCAAATTGAGTTCTCGGGGCTGGGACCGTGCCGTCGGCCGCTAGAGAGGTTGTGGAGACAAACGCGGTGGTGGTGGTCTTCGTAGTTGTGGTCATAGTGTCTGGTCGCTTGGGTGGAGCGCTGGGTTCGGAGAGAAATATGGGGTCCTGCCCTATGCCCTTGGCATCCACTAGGTCCGTGGGCACATAGTCTTGAACGGAACCCACTACAATCCATTTGAGCAGCATGAGACTGAGGCCCAGGCCCACAAAGCCTATCACTAAGGGCACTGCGCACAGCCAGGTCTGCTGGCGGTGCCACACCGCACAGGGCCCACAGCGAAGAGGCCCCGGGGCCCGAGGGGAAGCCTGTTCGCCCCCGGGTTCATCCAGGGTCATGGCCCCCAGAGTGCTTGCTCCCGAGTGCTCACTCATTCTGTTGATGCCGTCAGTCAGGGATCAAACCGGGGACCCAATGACAAAAGGGCAGGAACGAGGGAGGGGATGGGGCAAGGAACCAATACTGGGCATCTTACCAATTCATCCACATTAAATTCCTACATTTATACCCACACACACATGGACACAAGACAGCACCCACAGACACGTACAAGTAATTATAAGCCAAGCAGCTCAAACGGATGCACATGTAAGCAAATATACACTCCCTCTGGCGCCGAGCTAGCTAATTACACACACAAACAAACACAGACACACACATACACACACAGGTTGGACACAGGCAGGTGAAAGTGCTGACCGGCGGGGCAAGCCCCGCTGTAGTTAGGTGGAAACGAAATGACGGCAAATCCCAAGATGCTTCACTCTCCCGTGAGAAAAAATGCAGAAGAAAAAGGCAGGCATGAGGGTATTGATCCACGGTGTGGCAAGCTTCAGACCAGAGCTGTACATCCTGTGTGTGTCTGTCAATGAGAAACAGGCCAGGCAGGGCAGCAACCCTCCTCTGCAGCTTTTTTTACTGTGTTTTTTATGCTCCAGTCCAGGGGCTTCCTCTGCAGTCTTCTTCCCTGTTTTAGATCAGCCTCAGCTTCCCCTCACTCCCAGGCAGCCCTGTGCAGCGGTGCTTTAGAGCTAGTAGCCGATGGTAATCTTACATGAAGAGAGCCAGTGAAACTGGATAGAGAGCGAGGGAGAGGATTTGTCGGGATGAGGCAGGCAGGGCGGAGGGGGGGTTAAATCCAACTGATGCCCATCAAATGCCTTTCCCCTCAGATATCCCGGACTGTCCGTCTTTCTCCAGCTGTCTGTCCACCGCTTGTCATTGTGGTAGAAAAATGAAAGCCTTGGCTACTTGCTTTCTACCTCAGAACGCTACATTGGCGGCGGTGTTGAGAGCAGGAGTGCGAGTGATAGAAAGGGAGGGAGAGAAAGAGCAAGAGAGAGGAAGAGGAGGAAGAAGGGAGGGGGAGAGTGCTGCTCTGAAAAACTGATGTGGCTGCTGTTGTTGAAGGCTGCAGACTGGGAGAGAGAAACACTCCACTGTGAGAAATGTGGGTTCCGCGGCTCACAACCGGCGCTTTCCTCCCTTCCACGGACTGCAGGACTCCAGACTGATAAACTGCCCCATCCCTTTTCCGACACACTGCGTGCATGCGTGCACCCGTGTAAGTGTGTGCGTGTGAAAGCAATACAGAGACCACACTGCCTTCCCTATCACCGTCAAATCTGAGAGCAAGAGAGAGAAAGAGAGAGGAGGCACTGCACAACAGCACTGTGCGGAGGAGAGAAGAGCTGCCACAGACACCCCGGGGAACAGAGGGAGGGGAGGAGATGGGGGGGGGCAGTGCGGCGCTACATCTCCGGGTCTCCCACTGGCAGTGAGAGAAACAAACCAAACATTGGGCTCATAATTTATGGGTGGGTTAAAGCCTTCCTTCAACATGATTTTTCGGCTCACAGTCGATAAGACACTCATTTTACAGTTCCCATGAGACCCCGGTGCTAGGCAGATGCCTTATCTGCAGGGCTTTGTTGTTATTTCCCTGTGACTGACTGACTTGCAGTCGAGGAAGGAAGCCTAAAAATATAGGCGGGTGAATGCAGTAATAATAAGGGTTCACATCCAAGTCGTCAGAAAAGGGGGGTGTGTGTGAGAGTATGAAAGAAAGTGTGTGGCAGAGTAGAGAAAGAGATCAGCATGCAGAGCTTAAAGTTCGTAGAACACGTGTGACTTTTTTATGTGTTCATATCTTCTCCTATCCCCCCGCCTCCTAGTCTGGTGGACACAAAAGTCTTCCTGACTTCAGAGTCTGGAAAGGCTCCTTGATGTTGTAGGCACGATGCGTTGATAATGAAGGGGGCTATGCTTTTTTACTAATTGGTTCTCCTCTGTCTCTCACTCAAACACCCACATGGCCACAGACCACGAGTACTGCATTTTGGCCCTTGGTTCCGCAACCAAACAATCACGTCCCGCATTTTATCAACAAATTCAAACACCACTAATTTAACCTCTACTGGTACTGGGGCAGTATTCGGAAGTTTGGAGAGTCTGGCGTGCCCAAAGTAAAATGCCTGCCACTCAGGCCCAGAAACTAGGATATGCACATAATTAGTACTATTGAATAGAAAACACTCTGAAGTTTCTAACACTGTTAACATAATGTCTGTGAGTATTACAGAACGGATATGACAGGCGAAAACCCGAGGAATTTTTGTCCGGAAAAAAGTTTTTTGGAGACATGCCTTTTTTCTAATGGCTGTCTATGGGATTTGCTGTAAAATAGGACCCAGCTTGCAGTACCTATGGCTTCCACTAGATGTCAACAGTCTTTAGACAAGGTTTCATGCGTTTATCTTGAATAACAACCTTACAGAAGAAGAATATGGTAAGTGGAGGGAGGAAGTGGCTTTTGTTTTTTGAGCGAGAGACCGTGAGCGCGCTCCTCAGGATTTTCCTTTTCTATCGTTAAGGATATTATCCGTGTGAATTATTATAGTTAATATATATAAATGTGTACCTAAGGATACATTATAAATTATGTTTGATTTGTTTGGGCAAAGTTGATAGGTATAATTTGAACTCTTTCTCTTCCCTGTACAATGGGCAAGTGGACGGTGGATTTTCTGAACATAACGCGCCAACCAAACTGAGACTTATGGATATAAACAATTACTTTTTATAACAAAAGGAACATGGATTGTCTTGCTTGGACACTTCGGGTTGACCTCAGCAGGAGATCATCAAAGGTACAGTGGGGCAAAAAAGTATTTAGTCAGCCACCAATTGTGCAAGTTCTCTCACTTAAAAAGATGAGAGAGGCCTGTAATTTTCATCATAGGTACACTTCAACTATGACAGACAAAATGAGGAAAAAAAATCCAGAAAATCACATTGTAGGATTTTTAATGAATTTATTTGCAAATTATGGTGGAAAATAAGTATTTGGTCA
>QNTS01000596.1:464525-593702 GCA_003317085.1 Hucho hucho
TGACCAAATACTTATTTTCCACCATAATTTGCAAATAAATAAATTAAAAATCCTGCAATGTGATTTTCTGGATTTCTTTTTCTCATATCGTCTGTCATAGTTGAAGTGTACCTATGATGAAAATTACAGGCCTCTCTCATCTTTTTAAGTTGGAGAACTTGCACAATTGGTGGCTGACTAAATACTTTTTTGCCCCACTGTAAGTGATTTATTTTAGCTCTTTTATGTGTTTTTTGAGACCCGTGCTGGTTATGAAATTATGCTAATGCAGAAAATATGTGAGGTGCTGTCCTCAGGCAATCAAATGTTGTGCTTTCACCGTAAAGCCTTTTTGAAATCTGACAACGCTGTGAGATTGCCAAGAGTCTAAGCTTTTGAAGACTATGCAACACTTGTATATTGATGAATGTTTTATAATTCTACTTTTGGATTTTGAATTTGGCGCCCTACATTTAGCGCCCCAGTGATCCTTAATGCTTTCATAGTTCATATTTTTAACCCCCCAAACTCAGATTCATTATATAAATAAATGAATGTTTAATTTTTTCTGACTTTTTTGCTCAAATAATTTATGCATAGGCAGGGCCATAAGTAAATAGGTAAACTGGGATATGACTAACAAATGAATCAGGGTGATTTTTCTACAAATACACAGGTATTTACCTTTCCACAGTAGTGTTGGGGTTCGTTTTCTTGTTCCTTGTCAATCATTGGCTCATTGGTGAAATTAGCATTATGACAATATCTTGAATTAAATCATTCATTCATTTATTAATGCAGTTGCAGATAGAAGTTGACAATCAGGAACATAGCACGCATGTTTCAGAGTAAGTTCTGCGAAATAGAAAAAGTCCAAAGTTGTTTTATTAAACCCCAAGTCCAGCCTTAGTGATGTCACTGCCTACGTCATTACCTTCTACTCCTGAGACCAAACCCATGCATCCACAGCTACACAAACATTGAGTTTCAGTGTTATCTAAAAGCTAGGAAATAAATGTTCACTCCCCAAAGTTGATTTATTGTGGAATGTCTGACTAGTCTCTTATCTCCCCCACTCCCCTGCAGAGCTCCTTCTTCACAGTCACACATTTCTCAGACGTGTCTCTATAAGAAGCAGAGAGAGAGAACTAGAAAATAATTGTGGAACAATACTAAACCTCTATAATGAATATATATATTGTTAATCTGTAGTCTAGGACCCTATAAATGTAAAGAGGGAGGGTTCTTATTACCCCTCCTCTTCTATTAATACAACATAAGCATAATAAATTATTATAATTCATCAAACATTTAGTACAGCCCTATCATGACCCCTAGGTGAACCTCTAACAGTAGCAAGATCTTATCTATTTTTGCTAACTTTCTGTTGAAATGTGTTGTAGTAAGTATGTCCACTTCACCGTCAGACAATTTTATTGGTAAACTACACAGTAATATAAATAATTTTTTAGCGATCCAATACGTAATATGGTACACTTATCATAGTTCGGTTGTAATCCAGAGAGGTTAGAAAAATGATCTACATTCTCTATGCAGGGATCCAGATTGCGGATTTAAGAGGAAACTTGACTCGTCAGCGTACAATGACATCTTTGTTTTTAAGCCCCTCTATATTACTGTTGGATCTTATTTTAAGAGCTAACATTTTGATGGCCATAAAAAATAGATATTCCAACAGTTTAACTCCCGTGGTCCTCGGGTCAGAGCGACCCAGGCCCTGTGTTTCCAGGGCTCCCGTTCTGCGCTCTGCGCTCGTGGGTCAGAGCAACCCAGGCCCTGTGTTTGTTTCCAGGGTTCCTGTTCTGTGCTCTGCGCTCTGCGCTCGCGGGTCAGAGCGACCCAGGCAGCCACTACACACGTCCAGACATGCCCCGCTGTTTATTACACAAACACATTTCACTTATATTACACAACAGTACCCCCGTGTGGACACTAGCGGGAGGTCCTGCCTGAAAACGCACATCCGGGACATTTCACAGACAGGGCAGTATGTGATTTCCAGCAGTCTCCCCCCCTGTGTTTCCAGGGCTCCCGTTCTGTGCTCTGCGCTCTGTGCTCGTGGGTCAGAGTGACCCAGGCCCTGTGTTTCCAGGGCTCCCGTTCTGCGCTCTGCACTCGTGGGGTCAGAGCGACCCAGGCCCTGTGTTTCCAGGGCTCCCGCTCTGTGCTCTGCGCTCGTGGGTCAGAGCGACCCAGGCGCCAGCCACTGTCGAGGTGTACGCTATTGAGTGTAGAGAGTCTGCGAGCAAGTGTCTGTGCTCTGCGCTTGTGGGTCAGAGCGACCCAGGCGCCAGCCACTGGCGAGGCGTACGCTATTGAGCGTAGAGAGTCTGCGAGTAGTGTGGCGAGGTTGCGCGCGAGGCTCCCCGCTCCGTGCTCTGCGTTTGTGGGTCTGAGCGACCCAGGCAGCCACTACACGCCGCTTCCAGACATGCCCCCGCTGTGCGCAAGAGAGCAGCCAAGTGTTATCGTGGCTCGGCCGGGTCGACTGCTACACGCGGCGGCTCGTGCATTGTCAGGTGTCGGTGGTCTCCCGCGTGTAAGCCGGCCGGGCCGGCCGTAGAGAGGATACTAATATTGTCAGCGGGGGGAGCACAAAGCGACCGGCGCCCCACCCGTGCCAAGTGCTCTCTTCCCCGCTGCTCAGTGTTGGACCCGATCGGCGGACCCGAGCGACCATGGCCTCCCGTTTCATGGCCGCGCAGGTTCTAGAACAGATCTTGTCCAGCGTGGACCAAGAAGACTATTCTGATTCCGAGGAGGAGGAGGAGGAAGAAGTTTCGGAAGACGAAGACGGGGAGGAATACAACCCCGAGCGCCGCGAGGTCGACGGGGCTTCTACTCCCTCTTCTGAGGAAGACGCCGAGGAAGCCCCCGAGGATGAGCGCGAGGACCGAGACGAAGACCGAGGCGAGGACGAGCGCGAGGACCGAGTCGAGGACCAAGACATCTCCTCGGCTGCTCCGGACCGCCAAAGGGAGACGTTGCTGTCGAAAAACTGCAAAACCGTGTGATCCGGCGCGCCGGGCCGGACGAGACTCCGGGCCCCACAGCCTACGCCGCGCCCCACGCCCTCGACATCGCGTCCACCTTCCAGCTGTTTGTCACACCGGCCATAGAAAGGATCATTCTGGAAATGACAAACCTGCACGGGGCCAGAAAATACGGCGACGGCTGGCGAGCCATGGACGCCACGGACCTGCGCGCCTACGTAGGGCTGCTGATCCTGGCGGGCATCTACAGGTCCCGAGGTGAGGCCGCGGCCAGCCTGTGGGACGCCGAGAGTGGCAGGACCGTGTTCCGAGCCACCATGCCGCTCAAGGTCTTTCACAGGTACTCGAGGATGCTGCAATTCGACGATCGCCAGTCGAGGCCCGCCAGACTCGCCGCGGACAAACTCGCGGCCATACGAGACATCTGGGACCTTTGGGCTGAGCGGCTGCCGGCACTCTACAACCCGGGGCCTGACGTGATGGTGGACGAGCAACTGGTCCCTTTCAGAGGTACAGCGTGCGTGCGCGTGTGTGTGCGTGTGTGTGCGTGTGTGCGTGTGTGTGCGTGTGTGCGTGCGTGTGCGTGCGTACATGTCTATAGAGAGGTAGTAGCTGTGGCAGCTGTAGCGGCCGACTAGCAGCAGCAGCAGTAGCAGCGTGTGTAACATAAAAAAGGCCCTTGGCCCCAATGAGACAGTGACGATGAGGCTAATCTCTTCTCCCCTTTCCAAAAGGCCACTGTCCTTTCCGTCAGTACATTCCCAGCAAGCCAGTGAAATTCGGCATCAAGTCCTGGGTGGCCTGCGCCGCCAAGTCCAGCTACGCTTGGAAGATGCAAGTGTACACTGGCAAGGCGGCCAACGGAGGCCCCGAGAAGAACCAGGGGATGCAAGTCGTCCTCGATCTGACAACAGGACTGAGCGGTCGCAACGTCACCTGTGACAACTTCTTCACCTCCTACGAACTGGGCCAGCGGCTCCTCGAAGGAACCTCACCGTGGTGGGCACGGTGAGAAAGAACAAGGCCGAGCTGCCGCCCGCGCTGCTCAAGTCCAAGGGCAGACAGGTCCTGTCCTCCAGGTTTGCCTTCACGCCCACCGCCACTCTAGTGTCCTACCTGGCGAAGAAAAACAAGAACATGCTACTTCTGAGCACGCTGCACACAAAGGCCGAAGTCAGCGATCGCCGCCACAGGAAGCCGGCCGTCATCCTAGACTACAACTGCAACAAGGGCGGCGTGGACAACCTAGACAAGGTGGTCGGCACGTACAGCTGCAGGCGGATGACTGCCCGCTGGCCCCTGGTCATCTTCCACAACATCCTCGACGTGTCCTCCTACAACGCCTTTGTCATATGGAGAGAGACCAAACCTGACTGGATGCCTCGGAAGCGCAACAAGCGCAGGGTGTTCCTCGAGCAGCTGGGAAGGCGCTTGTCAAGCCGCTGATCCAAAGATGGCGGCATCTGCCCCGCACCGAAGCCACGTCGGCACTTGTCAAAGTCCTACGGAGTGCTACGGCGGCTCCTGATCAACAGCACCAGGAGCCCGCCGCTGCCCCGCACGCTGCCCCGCGCGCTGCCCTGCTCGCTGCCCCGGCCACCGGGGCAAGTAAGAGGAAGAGGTGTCAGCTCTGCCCGCCCAAGAAGGACTCCAAGACACACACGGTGTGCTGCAGGTGTAAGAAATACATCTGCAAAGGCTGTTCACACGCATACTGTCGCACTTGCTCACATTGGGCCTTTAGTCAGGATGGGACAGGGTGACCCGGAGGACGCGGGCTCTACACACCATACGAGGACGACGGGAGGGTTAATACTTTCTTAGAAGTAGCCATTATTTATTATTTTACACATGGGGTTGCTAAAAAATAATTTGGTGCATTTTCCACAATTTTCCATCCAATTCGCTTTATTTTTTAAATATATTATACTTGATCGTTCCCAAAAAATGTCCTCCAACTTACTCTGTGCCTCTATGGCACAGTTTTTATTGCAATCCATCTGTACTGTTACTTATTCTATTTCCCTTGTTAAAATAAAAATAATATATATATGTTTTTGTTTTAAAGACGAGTATAGAATTGCATGACCACTGAAGGCACATTTAAAAAAGTGTCCCATACAATACCTTGTCAACACGATGGGTTTGGGCCTATTCCGTTTGGACTCGGGGGACTCAGCATCTACTCGGACTCAGGGGGCTTCATACAGGCGGAGCTCTTCCAGACTCCGGGCGAATCATATTACTCTGGATTCTGGCTAATGGTACTCGGGCCGAGTTCACTTCAGCATATCTGGCCTAATAAACATTTGCAGAAGTAGGGCCATATGAGGTTTTTATTCGGCAGGTGATGGAAGAATAAAAAACAAAGTAATGTAATAATTTGACATTGAATTTGCTGGGTAATTTGCAAGCAAAAATTTGGACCATTAAGCTATTAGATAGAGAAGGACCCAAGAGAATCTATGCTATAAATTAATCAGATTTTTTATACAGATTTTCTTTAGAGTTGATGTCGGAAGTTTACATACATTTAGGTTGGAGTCATTACAACTTGTTTTTCAACCACTCCACAAATTTCTTGTTAACAAACTATAGTTTTGGTAAGTCGGTTAGGACATCTACTTTGTGCATGACACAAGTAATTTTTCCAACAATTGTACACAGACAGATTATTTCACTTATCATTCACTGTATCACAATTCCAGTGGGTCATAAGTTTACATACACTAAGTTAACTGTGCCTTTAAACAGCTTGGAAAATTCCAGAAATGTATGTCATGGCTTTAGAAGCTTCTGATAGGCTAATTAAGATAATTTAAGTCAATTGGAGGTGTAACTGTGGATGTATTTCAAGGCCTACCTTCAATCTCAGTGCCTCTTTGCTTGACACAATGGGAAAAGCAAAAGAAATCAGCCAAGACCTCAGAAAAAAAATTTTAGACCTCCACAAGTCTGGTTCATCCTTGGGAGCAATTTCCAAACACCTGAAGGTACCATGTTCATCTGTACAAACAATAATACGAAAGTATAAACATCATGGGACCATACAGCCATCATACCGCTCAGGAAGGAGACGTGTTCTGTCTCCTAGAGATGAACGTACTTTGGTGCGAAAAGTGCAAATCAATCCAAGAACAACAGCAAAGGACCTTGTGAAGATGCTGGAGGAAACAGGTACAAAAGTATCTATATCCACAGTAAAACGAGTCCTATATCGAATAAACTGAAAGGCAGCTCACCAAGGAAGAAGCCACTGCTCCAAAACCACCATTAAAAAAGCCAGAATATGGTTTGCAACTGCACATGGGGACAAAGATTGTACTTTTTGGAGAAATGTCCTCTGGTCTGATGAAACAAAAACAGTTTGGCCATAATGACCATCGTTATGTTTGGAGGAAAAAGGGGGAGCTTGCAAGCCAGAGAACAACATCCCAACCTTGAAGCACGGGGGTGGCAACGAGAAAGGAGGCCTACAAATCTGACTCAGTTACATCAGCTCTGTCAGGAGGAATAGGCCAAAATTCACCCAACTTATTGTTTGAAGCTTGTGGAAGGCTACCCGGAACGTTTGACCCAAGTTAAACAATTTAAAGGCAGTGCTACCAAATACTAATTAAGTGTATGTAAACGTCTGACCCACTGGGAATGTGATGAAAGAAATAAAAGCTGAAATAAATCATTCTCTCTACTATTATTCTGACATTTCCCATTCTTAAAATAAAGTGATGATCCTAACTGACCTAAAACAGGGAATTTTTTGCTCGATTTTATACACCTGTCAGCAACGGGTGTGGCTCAAATAGCCGAATCCACTAATTTGAAGGGGTGTCCACATACTTTTGTATATATAGTGTATAGTAAGAATGTGGTACTGGTATTTGTTAAACACTTCTCCAATCGTTGTTCGGATCTGATATTCTGCACAGCACAAGACCAGACCTAGGACAAGGTCATAGGCCTGTCGTCAACCATTCACATTTCTCAAATCCTTTCTGGACAGTTAGGCCTAATTACTTACAAAAGGTGTGCTTCTGACAAAGAACTACAAAAATAAGTAAATAGCCATATTAGACTGAAAGATGTAAGGTAGTTTTTCCAAACATGCTCATTAGTTGTTCATTCAACATATATGCTGCTACTTCACTCAACCCTGTTTTAAAAGCCTCCCTTCCTGTTTTACATTCCCTGAGACTAACCAGAAGTATTTTCTTTGCCAAATAGTCCCAGATTTTCATAAAACAGGGGCCCACGTGGTCTCTTGCTTCTGCATCACCAAATTTTGCACAAGGCAAAAGAATAGGCTACATGCTCTTAAATTATTTGTTTGGTGCTGTGGGAGCAGGGGTGTAGTGTTGCCAGAGGCACTTGAGCTTCACTCTGCCACTTCTCACAATAGTGCACATTTAGTCAAGTTAGATCAAAGCTGAATGAATGTCTTGGAAGATCACATAACGATTCATTAGTATTCTACATAACAGAACCAAATATAATAGCATAGTATAACGTTACTGTTACACAAAAAACACCAGTTTAGTAATTTCTTATGAGATTTTAGGATGTTTAGCTGAATAGTCTTTTTCTTTTTGGGGAATTATTTTGGCAAAATTTGAGTATACCCACTTCTCCAGGCACCACTACACCACTACATAGGGCCAGTGGAAAGACAGCATTCACACAGCATAATGTTAAAGCATAAGCAGTCCATGAACCCAGACATAATAAGCCAGTAGGCCCCAATCATAAGAATACAAAAACACAACCATTAAGCATTTCCCAATTTAAATGTACAACTATTACCTCCCATTGCAAAAAGCATTTCACGTTTAGCACACAAAGTAACTGGTGACCTAAAGTTTAAAGTGGAACTGCTTTGCAGATATGAAACAGACAATCATATCAGTCAAAAATATCTAATTCCCAGTTTATGATACAAAACCAACTTTAAAAGAGGTTTAAAAATAGGTTCTACTTCACTTATTTTTTATTTAACCTTTATTTAACTAGGCAAGTCAGTTAAGAAAAAAGTGTTATTTACAATGACGGCCTACCCTGGCCAAACCCGGACGACGCTGGGCCAATTGTGCCTATGGGACTCCCAATCACAGACGGATGTGATACAGCCTGGACATACACTAAGGCATTGTTGGCAGAATAGATGGAGGCAGTTCAATGCATGATTAATACAATTCACCAATACCTATTGCTATTGCTATCACGTTGTAAACCACAACTGGCCTGGTACATTGTTTGCTGCCTCCATTCGGGATGCACTGTTTTAGTTTCAATTACTCAATATTCTGGACAAAAATGAACAAATGTAACACTGGGAATGTCAATACAATCAAACTAACAAAGGCAATGATCACAGTCATAAATTGGCTAATATATAGTGGTTTGTCCTTTAAGAGTTGCAGCGTACTGCAGCACAGCTTGCGTGGTGCCTCAGAATTCTATGGCACGTTATTTAAGTGCCAACCACTGGTACCATTAACGCTAGTTAATGCTAGTTTGACCACCAGAGGGCATCTTTGAGACACATTTGATAGCCTTCAATAGTGGCTGTACTAGAGAATTTAAAACCTTTTTTGTAAGAACATAGTATATGGGACTGATTTTAAGAAATGTTGCTTAACAATTTGCTTAATATTATGGTATTTCTATTCCAAGAAAAACGAAAAACCCTCTGGGTTTCCTTTAGGATGGAACGGACGATCGGGAGTAGGCTACAGTGCTGAGCTATTTAGCTAAAGAATCCCCATGTTGTGCACAAGGGCCAGTCATGTAAAGCCGTAACAGAAATTTTGGTGACCTTATTTGACCTTTTCTGCTGCTTTTGAGACACGGATCGATCCCTCCTTGGGGCACTACTTGATTGAGTAAATAAAACACTAAACAATCACAATACAGTAACTTTTGGTCACTCTATTATGTATTATTATTCTAATATGTATTAATTATAGGATTGTGTCAGTTTTTAATGATAAACCTTTAAACTGCACTCCCCTCCCTACCCATCTCTCTATTTTTCAGCTCCAGATAACAAAACCTACACAGTCCAAGGGTTGCAGGTCTGCCAACTTCCTTCTGGTCACACATTGTATTCAGAGAAATATCCAACAAACCAAAGACATTGCTTTAACTGTGAAAGTACTTTATTGCAGATATTTTCCTTAAATAAAATGGAGCATCCAGAAAATAAACAAGTTATTACAATTTATTTACATTAGACCCAATGTGTGTGTGTGAGAGGGAGACATGTTTTTCAACTCAGAAAAGAGCACACAGAATTTCCTCAAACTGTACGCATGAAGTCTTTTACAATATTATCAATCACACTGATTATGTAGATATTGAGAATGGATATGAAGGAGTAGATATCTCCAATCCTAAAATAAAATGGAGCAAACATTAAATAAACAAGTAATTACAACTTATTTACATTGTGGATAATGTGTGTGAGTGCATGTTGTTTTATTTTTCCTTGTCAGCCACCCATCTCTGCTTGTCAGTCTTGATAGGCAAAGTGTATGCACTTCTGGGTGAGGCTGTCAGGCAGTGGTGTGCATGGCAGATCTGAAAGAGAGATGCACAAAGTGACAGTAAGTATACCGCTCAACAACATGTCTGTGTGTACATCTGTTGGTGTGAGTGAGCATATGCAATATAATTCTGAATTACCTGTATCCATCTAGGAATCCTCAAAAGTTTCTCCCTTCACGGCCAGTGTAGGAGGAACTGGTACAGCCGGTAAATTAAGTACCACAGCAGAGGACTGCTGTGACTGAATGAGACTGAATGAGTGTAAGGCCTAGATTCAATCAGATCAAGCGTTAACCGGCGATAGCCGACACACAGTAAGCAGCAGCTTGATCATTGTCACAAAACTACATCCGTCCTACTCTCGTTACAAGTTCAGAACGAGAAAGTGTAGGTTATATAGAAATAATGCCACTCAAATTCAAAATCATTCAACTATCAGCCTAATCAAATTGCAGTGTTCTAACTTGTAAACAGGGCTGCATGAGATTTCTGTTAATGCGACTCCGTGCAGCCAATGGCAATGTCCGCTTTAGGTATAATGCCAGGAGCTGCTTGTGAATTTGACAGCTCTAACACAGTTACACCTCAGACACCGCCAAAACAACCGTTATATGGATGTCGGTTAAAGCAGACGTGATTGAATAGACCCACGTGAGGGAGAGTGTGCATGTGTGTATGCATGCATGTGATAATTACCAGTGTCAGATCTAAAAGAGAGAGGAACTATTTTCTTAAGTTAAAATAATTATACAACAAAACAGAGTGAGTGATTGAGTGAGTGTGTATACTTGGGTTTGATAATTACCTGGACCACATCACACTGCTTCAGGTCTACAAGCCTCTGGAAGTTCCAGCGTGCCACTCCAGGCCTGGAACAGCTTGGTGGTAAGACTGTTACCTGTCACCCACCGAGCAGGTTGGAATATCTGAAAAATGGGCACAACATAATTTTTATGACAAAGCCTACACACTACCCTAAACAGAACAGACTATGGGGGGCGCACAGTAGAAAATAGAGCCATGACTACATGGAACTCTATTCCACATCAAGTAACTCACATCAAGTAACTTTACGCAAGCAGTAAAATTATATTTAAAAACAGATAAAAATACACCTTATGGAACAGCGGGGACTGTGAAGAGACACATACATACACACGATAACATATGCACTGTACACATACGTACACAAGGATTTTGTGTTGTAGATATGTGGTAGTAGAGTAGTGGCCTGAGGCCACACACTTAATAATGTTTTTAAAATTGTATAATTATCTGCATCGATTTTGCTGGACCCAAAGAAGAGTAATTGCTGTCTTGGCAGCAGCTAATGGGGATCCATAATAAATACAATACAACAAATTAATTAAGTTTGTGTGTGTGTGTTTCTGGCAACCCACGCAGCAGACTTCATTTTCCCAACTGCTCATTGTACTTGCCCTTGCAATCTGATGTGTGTGTGTTCTGTGTTATGACTTAGAAGTGTCAACCTGACCACATTCGTGTAGTAGGCCATTCAGTGTTTAGCATGGAAAAATTACTATAAACAGAGTACAGTAAAAAGGACAGAAAATTCAGATCTGGATTGACAAGTAGGCTAAATCATGTGAAGTTACAAACATCTAGGGCTTAGTCTGCACTCAAGTTAAATAAAGGATGCAGGACATGAGCGCTAGGACCATTTATGAATGAATGAAATGCAATATGGGTTAACTGTGTATCTCATCTGATTGAGAATTGCTGATGATATACAGTATTTGTCTATTTTCTTATGAAAATCTGCCACCAAACCACACAATTCTATCTAGTGAGAGTGCACACAACCATTAGCTCATTTCACTAAGTCAAAAATAACATCATTTTGTCAAGGGACCCAACGAATAACAACGACGCTAGCCTACTGCACCCCATATCAACCAACTTGCCAACTAGTAGTGAACAAGGCTATATTGTTGTCATTCAGTAATACCAAAGATGAGAACCTTGGAATGTCTGAAATTAGGAAAGAGAAGAAGATAAACCAGTGAATACAATCTAAACACAAGGATGTTGACATACATACAGTGCGTTCAGAAAGTATTCACACCCCTTGACTTTTTCCACGTTTCGTTACAAACTGGGTTTAAAGTGGATCTAATTGTCATTTTTTTGTCAATGATCTACACAAAATACTCTGGTGTCAAAGTGGAAGAAAAGTTCTAACATTTGTAAAAAAAAATATGAAAAATGTAACTAATATATCTTGATTAGATAAGTATTCAACTCATTGAGTCAATACATGTTAGAATCATCTTTGGCAGTGATTGAAGCTGTGAGTCTTTCTGGGTAAGTCTCTAAGAGCTTTCCACCCCTGGATTATGCAACATTTTCCCATTATTCTTTTCAGAATTGACTCAAGGGATTGAATACTTATCAATTCAATATATATTAGTTTAATTTTTCATATTTTCTTCCACTTTGACATTAAAGTATTTTGTGTAGATCATTGACAAAAGACGACAATTAAATCAGCTTTAAACCCACTTTGTAACACAATAAAATGTGGAAAAAGTCAAGGGGTGTGAATACTTAATCCTTCATTCACTGTATCCTTCACTGTATGAAAAGAACATATGGGACATTTCTTAGTTTGCTACATTGCGCTCAGGCTAGATGCAGTTGATCAGTTTAGAGTAGTTATTAGTGTAGTGGATATAGTCAGGCCCCACACTAGAAAAAGGGTGCATCTGAGCCAGGGTTTTCCATTAGGAAAATGTGGTGCCGGACAACATTACCGGAAAGATTTTAATTTACCGGACGCTTAACCCATTAGGGCGTCCACCCACGGTGCTTAGATTGAAATCACATTTAGATTATGGTAATTATTTTTAACAGAACATGCACCTCAACTAACCGGGGCCCCCGTACATTGACTCTGTACCGGTACCCCCCTGTATGTAGTCTCGCTATTGTTATTTTATTGCTGCTCTTTAATTACTTTTATTTCTTATTCTTATCCGTATTTTTTAAACTGGGTTGTTGGTTAAGGGCTCGTAAGTAAGCATTTTACTGTAAGGTCTACACCTGTTGTATTTGGCGCATGTGACTAATAAAATGTTATTTGAACTCTAAATCTCTTGTAATGAAGCAGCAGATAAAATGTCATTTTCAACGATTTGCTCAAATGCAAACTAAAATGTTGGAAAACACCATTCTAAACAGTGCACCTGATGCAAACAGTAGGTTTTATGAAAGAGCTGAAAATCTCAGTTAGAAACTTAGAGGGTGAATTTAAAGACGCAACAACTAGGATGGGTTGCTAACATTAATAGGATCGTGGCTTTGGCTTCTGGACAATGACATACATTTGATATGAAAACCAATAGAACAGGAGAGAAATGGCATGAGGAAGTCTTTCGTAGGCAGCGGGGCAAAAGGCCTAACTGATAATTGATTCGCAGCTGTCAGGGAAAAGCATCTAAAATGTGTGTGAAGATAATGTGTCTTGAGTATAATTAAAAATGTTGAGATAAGAAGAAGGGGATGGGGTATGTGGCGAAGATAGCCTATAGGCTCTTCTCTCTCCAGAATACACGTGCTCAGCTCTCCAGAATGCACTCAGTTGTCTCTTGCCAATTCTTGCGCATTCATTGTTTCATTGCGTGAATTGTTTGCCCTTTGATTTTTGATTTTGATCAGTTCCCATTACATATGTCACAAGTAGTAAACATGTCTACCAGTTGTAGACGTGCCTCATAATATGAGGTAAAACGTTCAGGTTTCAAGCAATGAAGTATGTTTTCAAAATGCATACTGCCTCCAGCTCACATTGTAAAGTGTGGGTGATCCGCTGATAGCATGCCTGCCATTGTTTTTTCTCCCAGTCAATTTGGCCTTTTTTTAATGGCAATTACCTGCTAAAGGAAATCCTGCTCTGAGCACACTTGAAAGGGAGCACCATCCCCCTAAGAAACCCCCCACATTCCCCAAGTCAACCAAATTAGGGGAAATCTGTTTTTTTGTTAGAATAGATCTGGGTCAACATTTTAAATTATTATTTTGGGATGGTAATACAATCATTGGCATGTCCAGACATTACCATCCCAAAATGACAAAACAAGTGAAAAAGAGTACACCATAATATTGCTAGCATATTTTGAGTACTTACACTACCGTTCGAATGTTTGGGGTCACTTAGAAATGTCCTTGTTTTTGAAAGAAAACAAAAGAAATTGTCCATTAAATAACATAAATTGTTAATGTTGTTAATGTTGTAAATGACAATTGTAGCTGAAAACGGCAGCTTTTTTTATGGAATATCTACATAGGCGTACAGAGGCCCATTATCAGCAACCATCACTCCTGTGTTCCAATGGCACGTTGTGTTAGCTAATCCAAGTTTAGCATTTTAAAAGGCTAATTGATCATTAGAAAACCCTTTTGCAATTATGTTAGCACAGCTGAAAGCTGTTGTCCTCGTTAAAGAAACAATAAAACTGGCCTTCTTTAGACTAGTTGAGTATCTGGAGCATCAGCATTTGTGGGTTCGATTACAGGCTCAAAATAGCCAGAAACAAAGCACTTTCTTTTGAAACTCGTCAGTCGATTCTTGTTCTGAGAAATGAGGGCTATTCCATATGAGAAATTGCCAAGAAACTGAAGATCTCGTACAACGCTGTGTACTACTTCCTTCACAGAACAGCGCAAACTGGCTCTAACCATAATAGAAAGAGGAGTGGGAGGCCTCAATGCACAACTGAGCAAGAACAAGTACATTAGAGTGTCTTGTTGGAGAAACAGACGCCTCATAAGTCCTCAACTGGCAGCTTCATTAAATAGTACCCGCAAAACACCATCTCAATCAATGTCAACAGTGAAGAGGCGACACCGGGATGCTGGCCTTCTAGGCAGAGTTGCAAAGAAAAATACATATCTCAGACTGGCCAATAAAAAGAAAATATTAAGATGGGCAAAAGAACACAGACACTGGACAGAGGAAGATTGGAAAAAAAGTGTTATGGACAAACAAATCTAAGTTTGAGATGTTCAGATCACAAAGAACATTCGTGAGACGCAGAAAAAATGAAAAGATGCTAGAGGAGTGCTTGACGCCATCTGTGAAGCATGGTGGAGGCAATGTGATGGTCTGGGGGTGCTTTGGTGGTGGTAAAGTGGGAGATTTGTACTGGGTAAAAGGGATATTGAAGAAGGAAGGCTATCACTCCATTTTGAAAACGCCATGCCATACCCTGTGAATGGTGCTTAATTGGAGCCAAATTCCTCCTACAACAGGACAATGACCCAAAACACAGCTCCAAACTATGCAATAACTATTTAGGGAAGAATCAGTCAGCTGGTATTCTGTCTATAATGGAGTGGCCAGCACAGTCACCGGATCTCAACCATATTGAGCTGTTCTGGGAGCAGCTTGACCGTATGGTACGTAAGAAGTGCCCATCAAGCCAATCCAACTTGTGTGAGGTGCTTCAGGAAGCATGGGGTGAAATCTCTTCAGATTACCTCAACAAATTGACAACTAGAATGCCAAATGTCTGCAAGGCTGTAATTGCTGCAAATTGAGAAATCTTTCACGAATGCAATGTTTGAAGGACACAATTATTATTTCCTATTCATTTTGCAACTCATTTCATGTATGTTTTCATGGAAAACAAGGACATTTGTGACCCCAAACTTTTGAATGGTAGTGTGTACAGTTGAAGTGTTACGCGGAGCGAAGGGGGGACCCAAGAGCGGACTCAGAGAGGAAGCCGGGATGAATGCACCAAAAATGTTTATTTAACAGAGAAAGATGGAGTGCAGAACCGGGGTATCTCAGATGAGTTGCAAAAACCAGGACTGTAGAGTGAGGTTGGAGTAGGTTAAGTAGAACTGGGAAACAGGTCCTGAGTGGAGTCCAAGGTATGGTGGGGAGTGCAATCCAGAGCAAGGTGGTTGGTGGTGATATGTGGAACAGGAGACAGGAGCCATAGACAGAGCGGTACTGCAAGGAGAGGACAAAAATGGTGTAAGGCAGGAAAACAAAAGACAGCAGAGCAACAGGATCTTGAGAAAAGACTAAAGGCTAGAATATAACTGACTGAGCAGAGATTACGACCTGGCAGAGTGGGGTTGTCAGAAATTGTATTTGTAGAGGTCTTGATTATTGGACGAGTTGCAGTTGGTAGGGAATTGCTCTGACTCCGGCAAACCTGTCTCCAACCACACAATTAAAACAGAGAGGGATAGAGAGAGAGAGAGTACAGGGGAAGAACTGCAGGTCAGTGAGACACCTGACGACCAGCAGAGTGTGTAGCAGGAGCAGATGTGACATGAAGTCGGAAGTTTACATACACTTAGGTTGGGGTCATTAAAAATAATTTTTCAACCACTCCACAAATTTCATGTTAACAAACTATAGTTTTGGCAAGTCGGTTAGGACGTCTACTTTGTGCATGACACAAGTAATTTTTCCAACAATTGTTTACAGACAGATTATTTCACTTATAAGTCACCGTATCACAATTCAAGTGGGTCAGAAGTTTACATACACTAAATTGACTGTGCCTTTAAACAACTTGGAAAATTCCAGAAAATTATGTTTAGAAGCTTCTGAGAGCAATTTCCAAACGCCTGAAGGTACCACGTTCAGCTGTACAATCAATAGTACGTGAGTATAAACATCATGGGACCACGCAGCCGTCATACCGCTCAGGAAGGAGACGTGTTCTGTCTCCTACTTTGGTGCGAAAAGTGCAAATCAATCCTAGAACAACAGCAAAGGACCTTGTGAAGATGCTGGAGGAAACAGGTACAAAAGTATCTATATCCACAGTAAAACGAGTCCTATATCGACATAACCTGAAAGGCTGCTCAGCAAGGAAGAAGCCACTGCTCCAAAAAAGCCTATTAAAAAAACAGACCTGGTTTGCAACTGCACATGGTGACAAATATTGTACTTTTTGTAGAAATGTCCTCTGGCCTGATGAAAGAAAAATAGAACTGTTTGGCCATAATGACCATCGTTATGTTTGGAGGAAAAAGGGTGAGGCTTGCAAGCCGAAGAACACTATCCCAACCGTGAAGCACGGGGGTGGCAGCATCATGTTGTGGGGGTGCTTTGCTGCGGGAGGGACTGGTGCACTTCACAAAATAGATGGCATCATGAGGAAGGAAAATTATGTGGATATATTGAAGCAACCTCTCAATACATCAGTCAGGAAGTTAAAGCTTGGTTTCAAATGAGTCTTCCAAATGGACAATGACCCCAAGCATACTTCCAAAGTTGTGGCAAAATGGCTTAAGGACAACAAAGTCAAGGTATTGGAGTGGCCATCACAAAGACCTGACCTCAATCCTATAGAAAATGTGTGTGCAGAACTGAAAAAGCGTGTGCAAGCAAGGAGGCCTACAAACCTGACTCAGTTACACCAGCTCTGTCAGGAGGAATGGGCCAAAGGCAATGCTACTAAATACTAATTGAGTGTATGTAAACTTCTGACCTATGTGATGAAAGAAATAAAAGCTGAAATAAATAATTCTCTCTACTATTATTCTGACATTTCACATTCTTAAAATATAGTGGTGATCCTAACTGACCTAAGTCAGGGAATTTTTACTAGGATTAAATGTCAGGAATTGTGAAAAACTGAGATTATTGAATGAGACACACAACTTCAAAGGGTGTCTGTGTGTTTGGTTTACGCATGATGACCAGAATATGAGGAGTAGAGATTGAGAGTAGGAAAGATGATTAGATGATGGAAAGAGGTGGTTGAATGAATCTGTATTCACTTTCTCTTCTACTGTGTGTTCCCAGACATCATGGCTAGTGGATCCACACCCATCTCCAAAACTCACAATGGTAAAAGAGGAAACACAGTTTCTAACAGTGTGTGTGTTTGGTTTAAGCATTACGAACAGAATATGAAGAGTAGAGATCAAAAGTAAAAAATATGATTAGAAGTTGGAAGGAGGTGGTTGATCGAATCTGTATTAAATCTTTTTAACTGTCTGTCATACTGTGTGTTCCCAGACATGGCTGGTGGATCCACACCCTTCCTCCAACCCCCAAAAGTAGCACTCCAGGCTGTCACAACCCTACCAGGGTTTGAAGTCACCCTACCAGACAGTATGGTAGGGTGACTTCAAACCTTGAGCTGTAAAGCGGGGATGCAAACTAGTCACAATTTGCATAAAAAAGCAGGTGTATTAACATTGTAACATTACAGCGAGCAGGTAAATGCTGTATGCATGTGTAGTTTTGCTTAATTTAACGTACATGTTTAATGCATATTGTAGTACAATGATAATGTGTCTTATAATTGTTATAATTTATAGAGCACCATATTGGATTATGCAAAACATATTCACAAAACTATTTCTCGTTAACTTCTAAAACTATCTAACTGAGTACAGCAAGCAAACAACTTGAGTCATGGCAGAAATGACTACGAGAATGGTTTTATAATTCAAATACATTTACTTACTTAAAGGGGTGGTTCATCGGACAATACTATTAACCTCCTTAGAACATTTGCTTAGGCATTAGCCTTTACCAGAGACAATTTAGGTTTGTTGGATCAGTATTTAGACTTCTGCAATTTTATTTCAAAATGCGACATTTACGATTTTATCTAGAATGTATGAAAAACTATATGTATTTATCCTCACTTTATGCAACAAATGTTGTCTCGTCATTGAATTGCCCAAAAACTATCTGTTTTGCTTTAAAACATGTTACAAAAATCGACCTACTAGAGGTAATGTTTTCTTCAGTTTGTGTCATCTGGTTGATACAAATCTTTGAACCAAAAGGAAGAGTAAGTAAGTTCTGTCACTGACCCAAGCCGCGGCTTGGCGCGGATTAATCGAAAATTACTTCCTGGATTTTAATGAAAAAATGACCGATATCATTGAGAAATATTAGGCTAGGTAAATATTATAGCAAAGTAATCTTATCGAGATTTTAACTACAAGGGCTATTGCAGTGATTGAAGGTACTGGTGGTGTCTTTTGAAGGTATTTATGATGTGATATGATATTTATGAAATGGGGTTTCTATGGGAGAGGGAGAAGTAGAATTTGCTGATGAGCTAAACTAAATACTTATGGTGAAGGCTAATGCCAAGGAAAATGTTCTAGTGAGATTAAACTTATTTTTTTATGAACCACCCCTTTAACATAGTTGATGAAAACATTAAAGAAGGCAATACAACAGTTTACATTTCAAGATAATATGAACAAAGCATTTATTTAAATCTGAGAGGTAGGCAGAGAACAAACATATGCTTGACTAAGTCCAAAATTCAAATCTAATATACTATACTTAGAAAGGGGAGAGTGACAAAGTGAGGGAGACAGAGAGAGAAAGAAGGAGATAATAGTTGTATAGTTACCACTAGTGCTGGGGGACAGGACTACATCCATCATCAATAGCGACAATGTCAAAAACAATGTTTTGTTAAATTTGAGGTCGACTCGAGAAATTCTGTTTTTAGAAACTTTTTATAATCACGGATAATGATGTTAATAATCGATACATATGTGTTCTGCAAAGTCCTAATATCGGTAACAATAATGGTTTTGTCCGAATACTCGGCACACCCCTATTAAAGACATACTGGGGATGATTGCACTAACAAGGCAAGGGGTTTTTAGAACAGGTGCACACAAACTGGTTGTCAGAGCAAATCCTGATATTAAAATACTGTATTGATTTCAGATGTAATTTTTTTAAATATTCAAATATACAAAAAACAAAGTTTCTGTCCATCACAAAGGACATTTTTAATACATTGTTGATAACTACTACAGTACTGTACCAAGAGCACATTTTGAACACAGCTTCTAAAGTCCCAAAATCATTTGGAACTGGCTTATTTTTTTTATTCATTTCATTCAAGTTATTGTTTTATGAGGTTTTACAGGTGGAACTGGCAGAGGGTCTTAAACGCCAGGCAAACATTATCAATCGATTGAGAAAAAAACAAACATCAAAGTGCATTTCTGTTTAAAACTACTAAAATAGTGATTTCGTCAGATAGCATAGGCAGCAGTAGAGATGAGATGATGACTTGGAATGAAATAATAAAGTCATCAGATGAAACAAATTAATGTAATTTACACAACAAAAAATATTTTATTAAAGTAAAGTAATGTGAATAAATAATGGTTAATAAGTGATAAGCAGCAATGGGCAGTCACTATCATCGTGGAACTTTTATTAATTGTTTTATTCTGTGTTGTTACAGCATTCAACCCTCATAGTGTACTTAATGTAAAAAACGTGCTAATGTTTTTATAATCGACTCGAAACAAACCTCAAAAAGTATTAATTGCTCAGCACTATTGTTTATTAAAGTTGTTCTTTATAATGTTGAGATAAACATGTCTCCAACACCTCATATTACACAATCACAAACTGAAAATCTATGTGTGTACATTGTACAGTAAATTGGTGAGAGAGACTCAAATATCAAATGCATTTGTACATATCCACTGTATATGGTCATGGCTAGAAGGGATCCATCTTTTGTCAAATTAACATCACGTTGCTTTTTTTTGCATTTTAACTCATCCTAACCTTAACCTATCTCTCCTAACCAGCTAAGTGAATTATCCTAACCTGATACTTAAGTTCCCATAACCTGCTACGAAAAGTCAATTCTGACGTTAATTTTACAAAAGCTGGTTCCCTGCTAGCCAAGCTGGATCCCTTCTAGCCTGATTCAGTCATGTCTTTGGTCATGTTCGCATGGGTAAAACAAAAACACCCTAATGATTGGTTGAAAATAGAGCCTCCCACAATGCAGGATGAAGTTGGTGAAGAGCAACTGCAGAAACTTGCAGTCGACTGCAGCAAAGTTTATGGATATACTGAAAAGATACACGTCTTTCCGCCCTAACAACGGGATTCGTTGTACACAAAGTGGCACACTGTCTAGCTCCCGCCTATACTTTCTTTGGGTTAAGGGCTTGTAAGTAAGCGTTTCACGGTAAGGTCTACTACACCTGTTGTATTTGGCGCATGTGACAAATAAAATTTGATTTGGATACATCTCATTATTGTAATCCTTTTCTGAATATTCAATGAGGGTTGTTGACATCAACCACCTGTATTCAATGGAGAGAGACTCTATGCTACTAGCCTCATGCCATGAATATGCATAGCCATCTCGAGACAACTCTGAAAAAACACTTTATATCTAAAATTTGCGTGTCCTACTTATATCAGCACACTAGTAACAACATAAAGCACTACGAAACTTCTATTCGATCAAATAAACCCAAGCCATTAATTATATGTGGACCAAATTCAACACTTACATTGGCCTCCACACAAAAACTCCTTGCTTGGTGGGCGAAACAATGAAAACGCCACCTGCTGGAGGCAGACAGATTTTCCGCTGAGTTGGGCCTCTCATACTGCAGGTCAAAACATCATGACACTTTAATCACATGATCTAGGAATCATTGCATCTTTCAGTGCTAAAATGTCACATTTTGCAATACAGCTTTTGTGAATTGTAAAATGAGACTGTAGAGCATTTATTCTGAGATTGTTTGCATAGTGAAATATTTTGGACAGATATGAAAATATATATTAGTGATAAGATGGGCAAACCTATAAGCATTACCAAATGTGAAGTTCCTTTTTATTTTACATACACACAGTGACTGCCAATGCAGTGTGGAACTATGGAACCCTGACCTGTTCACCAGACGTGCTGTTTTCAACTCTCTAGAGACAGCATGAGCGGTAGAGATACTCTGAATGATCGGTTATGAAAAGCCAACTGACATTTACTCCTGAGGTGCTGACCTGTTGCACCCTCAACAACCACTGTGATTATTATTATTTTACCCTGCTGGTCATCTATGAACATTTTAACATCTTGGCCATGTTCTGTTATAATCTCCACCCGGCACAGCCAGAAGAGGACTGGCCACCCCTCATAGCCTGGTTCCTCTCTAGGTTTCTTCCTAGGTTCTGGCCTTTCTAGGGAGTTTTTCCTAGCCACTGTGCTTCTACACCTGCATTGCTTGCTGTTTAGGGTTTTAGGCTGGGTTTCTATACAGCACTCTGTGACATCAGCTGATGTAAGAAGAGCTTTAAATACATTTGATTTGATTTGATTTGATGAGTGTGAATTTATTCATTTCATTGCAAAGTTCATGGGTAAAAAACTATTTTCAATATTTTTCTAATCGATTTAAAATATTATATAACATCCCTAAAATATATAAATACCAAATTATCAAAGAAGTGTCTCTGGATTTATTTGTTATTTATTGTATGCCTTTTTTGTTATGGGTGATATCTGTATATTGTTCTGTACAATGTTCGTGTAATGCAATAAAAAAATATATAATCTTTGATCACATTTTTGAAAAGTTCATGCAATCGACAAATAGGCGCAAGTCGGAATTAGTACTGTTTGTCCCTCTTGAGGCGCCGTAGCCTGCATACACTTCCTCGAAATAGTCTGAATTCATTTTTACGTATTTTGTCTAGGAGGTTTTAGTCGCGCAAGTTTACATCTAACCAAGATGTTTGGTGCAGTATTTCTCAAGCGAAAACATTTGCAATGAAAACGAGTCTCTCCTTCAAAGACCACAAACGCTTGGTTGAAGGATCCTTACTGTTGACAAATCACAGACGGGGTGTAGACTACAGCTACGAACTTCCGCTTGCCTCGGAAAAAAAAAAAAAAGTGCGCACATACCATAGAAATTGAATGAATAGAAAGGACATGGAACATCATGGGTACACTTGCAATGGCTGCCTGGTATTGTGACGCAATAATTTACATGGTACTGTAGAATGTTCATTTAAATTATGCTAACTGATGTGGCTCCAGCAATGGAAATGTATTTTGTTTCATGTCAGTTGAGTTGTTAAAACAAATCACAGCACAGATTGATGGGTCCAACTCCTGCATTGCTACTATAGGTACGCTTGCAATGGCCGCCAGTCCATCCATTATGCATAATTCAATTGCATGGGGATAACCGTTCTATTCATTCTAGTGCTATGGCACGAACAGCCAAGGGGGGGCATTGCAGAAGACCAAAACGTCATAAAATGTCGTCATAATATATGCAGAAACTGTTTCGGATGGGAAGCACTGCCGTGATAATTTAGTGAAACAGATGGAATGTAGAAGACGGGCCGGTGAACATTGTCTTCATAGGAAAGTTGCCTCTTCTGAATCAGTCGGTCGCATAGAAGAGTGACGTTCTAAACGGTGGAGCCGAGTCGAGCAGGTAATCCATATTCATCCGCTCCAGATGCCTCACCAACCTCAGTCAGTCAGCAACGAAGTCCCCGGATGGAACTGTCATGGCCGCCGTCGCTGAACTGCAAGGCTGAACAGAAAAAGAGGGTAAATTAATCAACAGTCAACATTTTTCCCAACTGTAATTTTAGCAGTCGAGAATGTCTAATTTCTAACCATATAGTTCCATTATGAGGTGTTATTTCTCGAGTGGGTGTGGGCAAGCTATATTTTATACTTCAATAACCGGTTACACCAAAGTCGCAACGTGAAGTAATTATGTCAGTATCAAGGATGAAGTTGATTAGTTAAAGTAACGTTAGCTAGAACCGTGGGAATTCGTTTCCTTACACTGGTTTTGTACACGTCCCACGTTTCTCGAAGTTAGATAATGTAGAGGCTCTATAGATGGGTTGGTTGTTTAGCAACAAAAACGAGATGCGCCCAACCCATGGGGCAAAACGGATGAGGTTGGCTTAGATTGTTGACAACGTGTAAGCTATATTTTGTCTCCACTGTGTATTGAAAACATAATGACATTTGCACAATGACTACTTGTTGTTTCTAAAATACATCGTTAGTTGTTGATTAACTAGTTATTGAACTAGAATTCTAGCCTTAATTCATGTCAATGCTAATAAGTCAAAACAAGACATGGTATCAATAGCAATTTGAAACGAGACACTTACGATTCACCACATGGCAGTTTCTTGACACGTTGCTAGCAATCTAGCCATCCAGAATCACAACATGGAAGAGCGCACATCGTTTTTTGTGACATTGTCAGCCAACCTATCCGTAGGATAGCTTAGCCTCCTCGCGTACCAGGGCTGCGTTCAGTATGTTTTTACGTTCTGGGACGTTCAATTAAATGGAAACGGTGCTATACTGAACGACCATTTGAAAAACTGGGAGGGCTTGGGGAAGATGTCAGCATGGGCAACGATATCAGCATGGTCACTTGTCCAGTTCAAAACAACTGGGAATCCAGAACTCTCCGACTTCAGTGGGTTCAAGACAACTGACTTTATGATTTGACCTAGTTTTTTTTCCAAGCTCCAACTGCCCTATAAATACATCTCTCATTCCCTCAAGCCACACACACCAAACGGGAGCCAACTGTGTTCAAGAACGTTTTGGAGAAACGTGTCGCTCACCACAAACTGTTCCGCAAACGTTCAAGCGACCTGAACGCACCTCTGGCTTCCCTATAATGGGATGCCGGGGGAAGTTCCATGGCAGAAATCGGCTAAAGAGGGGTCAGAATCCGAGGTAAATCAGTGACTCCTCCTAACACGTCAAATGCCTTGCTTGGCTCCGGTGCTCACCAGATTAGTGCCATAGGAGCAACAGTGTGTGAGGACTAAAATGTCTACAAAACACTGGTGACAAAACATTTAAGTTAGTTTGCAGCACGCTGGATTTCACAGCTTTTCTTTGTTATTTTGAGATGCACTAAAGCTGCAGCAAGAGGGGAGAAATGGTCGACAATGCTGGCCATATCAATATTTGGCTCAAGGCATCAGGGACAAGAAGTAGCTAGCCACAATGAGGTTCGTTTTGAGGAAAGTCAGCTAACCTTGTAAGCTACCTAGGTATAACTAACTAAAGTTACATTTCTGTCATGATTTATAAAGCCAACAAAATGTTAATAAAAACAGCATATTATTAACATAAAAGGTTAGCTGTGTTAGCCCAGTCGCTATCTTATCCAGGGTCAGTGATACATAACGCAACCATTTGCAGTCTATGGGAACAATTGCAATAATTTTGCAAGTAACATTGCTAAAATGAATGAAAGAAAATTAACCTCAATGTTACCTGTAGTGCTCATCTCCTGTAGCCTTATTGTTATCTCGTTATTTTCATACTGTAAATTACAAGGATTGGATTTGCACTAAACTTTTTTTTTTGTCAGCACTTAAAAGGCATGTATAAAATCTGGTATATTGTGATATGTGATTAATCAACATTGATACTAGTTCATTTGGAATAATAGTTTAACACTTAAATCGCTCTGCCATTTCCTGTTTGCAAAAGTTAATGGTTCGCCTAGTTTCAGTTTGACAGAACAAGCAAGTATAGTGTACTTTAGAGAATCATTGTACCATCTAAACTGCTGCGCAATATCTTTTCCATAACCAAAAATAGTTATTTCAGCTGTTTTGAAGCTGGTGTACCAAACCGAAAGTAAGCATAGAAATGGCGCAGGTTACATATTGCAGCTTTAAAAACAAGTTTAAACACTTAAAAGAATCAACACAACACTTTAAAATGTACAAATAAGCAAATAACTTGTATGTCAGATTAGACATCTTCGTCTAAAGGGCGGCGCACAATTGGCCAAGCGTCGTCCGGTTTAGGGTTTGGCTGGGGTAGGCTGTCATTGTAAATAAAAATGTGTTCTTAACTGACTTGACTAGTAAAATAAAAAAAAATATAATAAATATAGGATGCACCATTAGTCTCTTGGGACAGGCTTTCACAGCTTTCCATATCTGGGGACAGAAAACATCACAAAGAAACAGGCTTCATTATACTCAAATTAGACGGCACTGAATATTATGTTGCTGTTATTTTACCAAATAGTGGGCAATCTTCACTGTTTTTGGTGGTAGCAAAGCGCAGCCATCTGGACGAATGCAGACAATGAAAAATATTTGTTTGTCAGCAGAGCGTTTTAGAATGTTTTGTGATGTTTGACTTCATCAGCAGGGCCTAAAATTTACTTTTTGTTTCACCAGCCACAGTGGCAGGTAGATAAGAAAAATCTACCAGACAAAATATTTTTTCACCATAAATGCGTAAAAAAACTGACCATGCTTTGTAATGTTTCAAACACAATAAATGTGTTAGTATGAAGTAATGTGGTATATTGCTCTTTCATTTTTTCTTTTTACCAAAGTGAGACAAAAAGGTTCAGTGTGTGTGTGTGAGAGAGAGATGTCTCTATTTGCTGTCAGTTGAAGCAACAAATTCAAACTAACATTGAAAAACAACCTAGCTTGTGAACAACACAATGTAAATAGCCAAGAGTCTCACTTTGCTGACTTTAGTAAATTAGACCAACTTTTATGCCTGTGCCAGCACCTCCAAAAATATATCTGTCAGTGCTTCACTCAGTGCGCAAAGCTGTTGATACGCAAGGTGGTTGTACGATTTGTATTTCTTTGTGCCATTAGCAGCTATGAAACAAAACAGCAGAAATACTTTGAAAACAGCTACTTCAGCATTTTTCTGCTACAAATCGCAACTCGCACATACTTGACTTTTGACTCTTTTTATTCACCAATGCGAATGTAATGCTCGCACTGTAGAGCCCTGCAAATTGACCACCTGCCAACGTGACTGGTGAAGTAGACATTCTTACCCACCAATACCTAAATCTATCCGAATTTGGTGGGTGTTCATTTTATGCCTTGTTTACCAGCGTAATCAACTTTTAAATTTCAATAAATATAAATTGCAGACTGTCAGCCTCACTTGATATCTTGAAAACTAACACTTGACACTAGCTTAGGCAACAACTACCCAGACAGAAAACAGTGAAGCACATAACACCCCTTCTACGGGCATTTGGGGGGGAGGATTTTTTTAAAATGTAACAGCCAATCAAAATATTGCTGCTGGGAGCCAGCAGACCATTCAAACCGTTTATGCAATATAAAATTCTCCAGACCTCCAAGATATGGCGACTTGAGACTAAGGCTCAGGGCTGTCCCAGAGTAAAATAAAAATATTTTGGTTGACCGAGAGTCGTCTGTTCTTTCGACCAATCGATTGGTTGAAATTTTTAAACCAATTTTTCCATAAATAGACACATCCTATGTGTTTTAATCAGATCAACTGTATTCACTGAGCTTGTATGATGCTTTAAGCGCACTGTTTGATGAAATAATTTAGACACACATTACTAGAGGGAGACTGACTACAATTGATTTGATTGTGCTGGCCGGACTCGTAAATACAGCCATTTCTGACTGAAAAGTTCTGATACCGAAGTCCGTAATTTGTTTAGGAAAAACATTCCCTATTCCCTTAACCCTTGCTTTCTTTATGTGACACATTTATGCATCGCAAGCACGTGACCAATAGGGCCTGACCTATAGCATATCATAATCACATTTAAATTGGTTATAACAAACACTGTAACACGTGATAGTGAAATGGATGGAGAGAACATGAGAAACTCGAAATGGGGAATGTTTGTTTATTTGGTTGCTCAGGAGGTAAAGGTGAAGTCAGATGTGTGGAATAAATTTGACTACTTGTGGAAAATTCTGGAGCTCAAGAAAAATAACATAAGGAGCAAACATTGCGTGTGTGTGCGTAACAGGTGCTGTTAGAATACACTATATATATTTTTTCTGACCTTTTTGGAACAATGTGAACAAAATCAATTATAAACGTACCAGAGAGTCTGTTGTAATGTTTTTTTGTTTGTTTTTGTAACGCCTTAAAAACAGTCATGCATTCGTGAGTGCAATTGCGGAAATGGAACAGTTTAAGTATTATTGACATCAAAGGGTCGCTTTGTTATTTTATACTGAACAAAAATATAAACGCAACATGTAAAGTGTTGGTCCCATGTTTCATGAGCTGAAATAAAAGATCCCAGAAATGTTCCGTACGCACAACTTTCTGAAGTTGTGCACGTATTTGTTTATTTCTGTTAGTAAGAATTTCTCCTTTGCCAAGATAATCCATCCACCTGACAGGTGTGGCATATCAAGAAGCTGAATAAAACAGCATGATCATTACACAGGTGTACCTTGTACTAGGGACAATAATAGGCCACTAAAAAAATTTCAGTTTTGTCACACAAAACAATGCCACAGATATCTCAAGTTTTGAGGGAGCGTGCAATTGCCATGCCGACTGTAGGAACGTCCACCAGAGCTGTTGGATGTAAATTTTTCTACCGTAAACTGCCAGAGAATTGGATGTTCAGTTCTCTACTGTAAACTGCCTCCAACTTAGTTTTAGAGAATTTGGCAGTATGTCCAACCGCAGACCTCGTGTAATCACACAAGCCCAGGACCTCCACATCCAGCTTCTTTACCTGCAGGATCATCTGAGACCAGCCACCCGGAAAGCTGATGAAACTGAGGACTTTTGCTCTCTGTAATAAAGCCCTTTTTTGTGGGGAAAAACTCATTCTAATTGGCTGGGCCTAGCTCCCAAGTGGGTGCTCTCCCAGGCCCACCCATGGCTGCGCCTTTGCCCAGTCTTTTGAAATCCGTAGATTAGGGCATAATTAATTTATTTCAATTGACTAACTCAGTAAAATCGTTAAGTGTTGCGTTTAGATTTTTGTTCAGTGTAAAACTAAAAGGCTTGATTGCATTTCAAATTATGAATGAATCCTATGCTGTGTTATAAGAACAGGTTGTTATTAATAATTTCGGACATTTTGGAACAGCGTAAATAACACTAAAGAAATTATAAGTAATACCAGAGAGGCTGTTCTAACGGGGAAAAAAGTGTAAAGCCTTTATTACAGCATAGCAAAGATTAAAAACAGCTGAATTTGAAATTGTTTATCTGACATGTGGTTGCGTGAGGCTTGGTGCTCATGGAATCAGTAGGCTATTAAAGAAATACGCAAACAGGCAACAGAAGCAGAATGTATTTTTTCTATACATATACAGTGCATTTGGAAAGTACAGTCGTGGCCAAAGTTTTGAGAATGACACAAATATTAATTTCCACAAAGTTTGCTGCCTCAGTGTCTTTAGATATTTTTGTCAGATGTTACTATGGAATACTGAAATATAATTACAAGCATTTCATACGTGTCAAAGGCTTTTACTGACAATTACATGAAGTTGATGCAAAGAGTCAATTTTTGCAGTGTTGACCCTTCTTTTTCAAGACCTCTGCAATCCGCCCTGGCATGCTGTCAATTAACTTCTGGGCCACATCCTGACGGATGGCAGTCCATTCTTGCATAATCAATGCTTGGAGTTTGTCAGAATTTGTGGGTTTTTGTTTGTCCACCCGCATCTTGAGGATTGACCACAAGTTCTCATTGGGATTAAGGTCTGGGGAGTTTCCTGGCCATGGACCCAAAATATTGATGTTTTGTTCCCTGAGCAACTTAGTTATCACTTTTGCCTTATGGCAAGGTGCTCCATCATGCTGGAAACGGCATTGTTCGTCACCAAACTGGAGAAGTTGCTCTCGGAGGATGTGTTGGTACCATTCTTTATTCATGGCTATGTTCTTAGGCAAAATGGTGAGTGAGCCCACTCCCTTGGCTGAGAAGCAACCCCACACATGAATGGTCTCAGGATGCTTTACTGTTGGCATGACACAGGACTGATGGTAGCGCTCACCTTGTCTTCTCTGGACAAGCTTTTTTCCGGATACCCCAAACAATCGTAAAGGGGATTCATCAGAGAAAATGACTTTACCCCAGTCCTCAGCAGTCCAATCCCTGTACCTTTTGCAGAATATCAGTCTGTCCCTGATGTTTTTCTTGGAGGGAAGTGGCTTCTTTGCTGCCCTTTGTGACACCAGGCCATCCTCCAAAAGTCTTTGCCTCACTGTGCGTGCAGATACACTCACACCTGCCTGCCGCCATTCCTGCGCAAGCTCTGTACTGGTGGTGCCCTGATCCCGCAGCTGAATCAACATTAGGAGACGGTCCTGGCGCTTGCTGGACTTTCTTAGGCACCCTGAAGCCTTCTTCACAACAATTGAACCGTTCTCCTTGAAGTTCTTGATGATCCGATAAATGGTTGATTTAGGTGCAATCTTACTGGCAGCAATATCCTTGCCTGTGAAGCCCTTTTTGTGCAAACCAATGATGACGGCACGTGTTTCCTTGCAGGTAACCATGTTTGACAGAGGAAGAACAATGGTTCCAAGTACCACCCTCTTTTTTTGAAGCTTCCAGTCTGTTATTTGAACTCGATCAGCATAACAGAGTGATCTCCAGCCTTGTCTTCGTCAACACTCACACCTGTGTTAACGAGAGAATCACTGACATGATGTCAGCTGGTCCTTTTGTGGCAGGGCTGAAATGCAGTGGAAATGTTTTTTGGGGATTTAGTTCATTTGCATGGCAAAGAGGGACTTTGCAATTAATTGCAATTCATCTGATCATTCTTCATGACATTCTGGAGTATATGCAAATTGCCATCATACAAACTGAAGCAGCAGACTTTGTGAAAATTAATATTTGTGTCATTCTCAACTTTTGGCCACGACTGTATTCAGACCCCTTTACTTTTTCCACAGTGTTTTACTTTACAGCCTTATTCTAAAATGGATTAAATAGTTTTTTCCGTCAGCAATCTACACACTATACCCCATAATAAAGCAAAAACAGGTTTTTAGACATGTTTTTGCATAAAATTAAGTATTCAGACCCTTTACTCACTTTACTTTGTTGAAGCACCTTTGGCAGTGATTTCAGCCTCGAGTCTTGGGTATGACGCTACAAGCTTGGCACACCTGTTTGGGGAGTTTCTCCCATTCTTCTCTGCAGATCCTCTCAAGCTCTGTCAGGTTGGATGGGGTGCGTTGCTGCACAGCTATTTTTAGGTCTCTCCAGAGATGTTCGATCGGGTTCAAGTTCTGTGTGCTCTTCCTCTGCTTCCGCCTCTCCCTCTTCTTCCTCCATGTTCCTCTTCCTCTCCATGTGCCTCTCCCTCCACTCCCCTCTCTCTCCTCTTCCACTCTCCTCTCACTTCACTCATCCCTCTTCCTCCTTGCTCCACATCTCTATCCTTCCAATCATCTCTAACTCCTCTTCATCCCTGCCTTCTGCTTCTGAGCCCTGACTCTCCACATCACTTCCCTCGCTTTCACTGACCTAGAGAAACGGTAAGAGGGAGCCGGAGCGGAGCAACACATAGGATACAATTGTGGTCAGGAACATAATCTCCCTTGCACACTCTCTTTTTATTTTATTTATTTAACTAGGCAAGTCAGTTAAGAACAAATTCTTATTTACAATGACTGCTTAGGAACAGTGGGTTAACTGCCTTATTCAGGGGCTGAACGACAGAATTTTCACCTTGTCAGCTCGCAGATTCGATCTAGCAACCTTTCGGTTACGCTCTAACCACTAGGCTACCTGCCTCCCCTTTTCCTTCCTCTCTTTCATTTTCTCAACCATATACACATACAGTCTTCCTAATAATCACCCTTTAGGGGTTTACATAATAAATGGTGTGATAGTTACACACCTCCCTTTACTTTACTACACACACATTATTCTATCCTCGTGGGGATATAAAATGTATTTCTATAAAAAAATCATTTTCCATAAACCCGCAAAACACCAGTGAAGAGGTGACAATTGAAACTGGGTTCATAGCTCCAATTCAGATACGTTGGTCATTACTGAGACGTGGTTAACATCAGTGTTTTGAACACTGATGTTAAGCTTTCTGGTTATAACCTTTTTCGGCAGACAGAGGTGTTGAAGTGGCAATCTTTACCAAGGAACACCTTCAGTGCTTGGTTGTCTCAACCAAGTCTGTCCCCAAACAATTTGATTAGCTTGTTTTAAGCATTAAAGTTTCAAATAGCTCTTTGTTGACTGTTGCTGGGTGTTATCGTCCACCACCAGCACCGGCCTACCCTAAATGTTAGGTGACCTAAACTGGGACATGCTTAGACCACCTGACCAAGTCCTAAAGCAATGGGACTCCCTAAATGTTTCTCAGATTATTACGAATCCCACAAGGCATTACTCCAAACACCCAGAAAAGGCAACTCTGCGTGATGTTATCCTAACAAATAATCCTGATAGGTATCAGTCTGGTGTTTTCTGTAATGACCTTAGTGATCACTGTTGTACTGCCTGTGTTCGTAATGTCTGACCTGTCCTGATTTGTCATAGATGCTTGCAAAAAAACTTTAATGAGCAAGCCTTCCTTCATGACCTGGCCTCTGTAATTTGGTATAGAATCAGGTATATACAGTTGAAGTTGGAATTTACATACATTTAGGTTGGAGTCATTAAAACTCATTTTTCAACCACTCCACAAGTGTCTTGTTAACAAACCTATAGTTTTAGGAACGTCGGTAGGACATCTACTTTGTGCATGACACAAATCATTTTTCAACAATTGTTTACAGACAGATTATTTCACTTATAATTCACTGTATCACAATTCCAGTAGGTCAGAAGTTTTATGTCATGGCTTTAGAAGCTTCTGATAGGCTAATTGACATCATTTAAGTCAATTTGGAGGTGTACCCGTGGATGTATTTCAAGGCCTACCTTCAAACTCAGTGCCTCTTTGCTTGACATCATGGGAAAAAGAAAAGAAATCAGCCTGTTAGGTGGATGGACCTCAGAAAAAAAATTGTAGACTTCCACAAGTCTGGTTCATCTTTGGGAGCAATTTCCAAACGCCTGAAGGTACCACGTTCATCTGTACAAAGAATAGTACGCAAGTAACACCATGGGACCACGCAGCCGTCATACCGTTCAGGAAGGAGATGCGTTCTGTCTCCTAGAAATGAACGTACTTTGGTGCGAAAAGTGCAAATCCATCTCAGAACAACAGCAAAGGACCCTGTGAAGATGCTGGAGGAAACAGGTACAAAAGTATCTATATCCACAGTAAAACGAGTCCTATATCGACATAACCTGAAAGGCCGCTCAGCAAGGAAGAAGCCACTCCTCCAAAACCTCCATAAAAGACAGACTACGTTTTGCAACTGCACATGGGTACAAAGATTGTACTTTTTGGAGAAATGTCCTCTGGTCTGATGAAACAAAAATAGAACTGTTTGGCCATAATGACCATCGTTATGTTTGGAGGGAAAAAGGGGGAGGCTTGCAAGCCGAAGAACACTATCCCAACCGTGAAGCACGGGGGTGGCAGCATCATGTTGTGGGGGTGCTTTGCTGCAGGAGGGACTGGTGCACTTCACAAAATGGATGGCATCATGAGGAAGGAAAATTATATGGATATATTGAAGCAACATCTGAAGACATCAGTCAGGAAGTTAAAGCTTGGTTGCAAATGGGTCTTCCAAATGGACAATGACCCCAAGCATGCTTCCATAGTTGTGGCAAAATGTCTTAAGGACAACAAAGTCAAGGTATTGGAGTGGCCATCACAAATCCCTGACCTCAATCCCGTAGAAAATGTGTGGGCAGAACTGAAAAAGCGTGTGCAAGCAAGGAGGCCTACAAACCTGACTCAGTTACGCCAGCTCTGTCAGGAGGAATGGGCCAGAATTCACCCAACTTATTGTGGGAAGCTTGTGGAAAGCTACCCAAAAGTTTGACCCAAGTTCAACAATTTAAAGGCAATGCTACACTCAATTAGTATTTGGTATGTAAACTTCTGACCCACTGGGAATGTGGTGAAATGATATGAAAGCTGAAATAAAATATGCTCTCTACTATTAGACATTTCACATTCTTAAAATAAAGTGGTGATCCTAACTGACCTAAGACAGGGAATTGTTACTAGGATTAAATGTCAGTACTACACCATTTGGTTCAGTTCTACACCAATTGGTTTAATTATTCATTTACATAGATATCTAAAATGAGAACAGTCGAGGTTCAAAATTCCAACCATTTCAAACATGTAGCTAACGGTCCACACTTTTCTGGTCTTAAGGTTGAGTTCTCTTCCAAGCCTTTATGCACCTTTGGTAAAAAGGGGTGTTCCGTCATGCTGACAAGCTCTCTAACCTCACTTGGGGCTTGGCTAGTTACTGTGCAAAGTATTATCAAAAACAAATTATTAGAATACTAAAATAAATAATACGTACATTTTTCATATGCACAACATATTGGATGAAAACTTGACAGATAAAGGGGATATACTTTTCAAGTTAAAGTATTTCCGTTACACAGTTTTAATGACATCACAAAATGAAAACCAATATTACATTCGTTTTCCGTAGTTCCCCACTGACCATTCCCTACATTGTGATGATAGAAAATTATTGTTCCGGTATTCACTTTTTGGGATGTTAGAGTTTTGGCGGCAACAAGTCTGTGAAACAAAGGCACATTCCTTTCACCAATACTGAGGGGTAGAGAGTGGCTCCTCTACTTAAATTTACGACCGGGCGTGAGCTGTCAAACCGGCCCAATCCCCTCCTCATCCACAGAAGAGGGGAGAGCAGGTCTGGTTATTGTCAAACATTGCCAAGCTGATATGAGCCATTGGATCCTCATGACACCCTGGTTACTCCACCTCAAGAATTCCATTTGGCGAAAGGTTCAGCGCATGCATACTCAGGCTGACTGGTTCTTGTTCAGGCAAATGAGAAATAAGTGCACTCAGGCTATCCGGGAAGGCCAAAGTTAGTTACTTTAAGGAGCAGTTCTCTCTCTGTGGGTCTAACCCCAAGAAGTTCTGGAAAATGGTTAAAGACCTGGAGAATAAACCCTCCTCCTCACAGCTGCCCATGTCCCTTTAATGTTGATGTGGTTGTTACTGACAAGGAGCACATGGCTTTGCTCTTTAATCACCACTTCAAACAGGATTCCTATTTGACTCAACCATGCCTCCTTGCCCGTCCAACATTTCCTCATCTCCCACCCCTTCTAATGTGACTAGCCTCGGTGCTCCTCCCTCTTTTTCCCTTGCCCCGCTACAAAGTTTCTGCCTGCAGGCGGTCACTGAGTCAAAGGAGCTCCTTAAACTTGACCCCCCAAAACATCTGGGTCAGATGGTTTAGACCTTTTTTTCTTTTTTTTAAGGTTGCTGCGTTTTAACCTGTCTCCTCTCAGGGGAGGTTCCCATTGCTTGGAAGGAAGCAACGGAGCATCCTTTATTTAATCTCTTAAGTATCATTAAGGAGCGCTAGCGCCCCCGTTCCCGACACTACCCGGTGAAATGTAAGGCGCCAAATTCAAAATCCAAAAGTTGAATTATTAAACATTCATCAATATACAAGTGTTGCATAGTCATCAAAAGCTCTGAGTCTTGGCAATATCACAGCGTGGTCATATTTCAAAAAGGCTTTACGGCGAAAGCACAACATTTGATTGTTTGAGGATAGCACCTCACATATTTTCCACATGAGCATAAATTCATATCCAGCGCGGGTCACACAAAACCCATGTAAGAGCTAAAATATATCACTTACCTTTCGAAGAACTTCTGCTGAGGGCATCCCAAGTGTCCAAGGAAGACATCCGATGGTTCTTTTGTTAGAAAAAGTCATTTATATCCATAAATCTCAGTTTCGTTGGTGCGTTATGTTCAGAAAATCCACCATCGAGTCGCCCATTGAACCGTGAAGAGTATGCGTTCAAAGTATAGCTATGAACTTTGTCCAAACAAATCAAACATTTTTTATGTATCCTTAGGAACACTTTTATGTATATTTACTATAATATTTCAACCGGATGATAACCTGAACGATAGGAAAGGAAAAAACCAAAGAGCGCGCGAGACCGTGAACGCGCATGTCATTCTATTGACTTCCTGGGTCCACTTCTAAATTCTTCTTCTATTCGCTTCTAATTCAACCTAACGTCTTGAAACCCTGTCTAAAGACTGTTGACATCCAGTGCAAGCCATAGGTACTGCAGTCTGAGTCCTAGATAATAGCAAATCCCATAGGCAGCTTGGAGAAAAAGGTAATCTAAAAAAAACTGCAAATCCGAATGGATTTTCCTCGGGTTTTCGCCTGCTATATCAGTTCTGTTATACTCACATACATTATTTTAACACTCTTAGAAACTTCAGTGTTGCCTATCCAATAGTACTAATTATGTGCATATCCTCGTTTCTGGGCCTGAGTGGCAGGTATTTTACTTTGGGCATGCCAGACTCTCCAAAACCGACACCTCTGCTGCCGCTCCCTAAGAGGTTAAAGGGGGAGATCAAGTTGATCCTAACTGTTACAGGCCAATTTTTTTTTCCCTGTTTATCAAAAGTGTTTGGAAAAACCTGTCAATAATGAACCGACTGGGTTTCTTGATGTCTAATATTCTATCTAGTATGTAATCTGGTTTCCGCTCAGTTTATGGATGTCACTGCAACCTTAAAGGTCCTAAATTATGTCACCATTGCCCTTGATTCTAAGAAATGTTGTGCTGCTATTTTTATTGACTTGGCCAAAGCTTTTGATACGGTGGACCATTCCATTCTTGTGGGCCGTCTAAGGAGTTTTGGTGTCTGAGTATTTTGGCCTGGTTTGCGAACTTCCTCTCTCAAAGAGTGCAGTGTATAAAGTCAGAACTTCTGCTGTCTCAGCCACTGCCTGTCACCAAGTGAGTACCTCAAGGCGCTCTTCTCAATTTACATAATTCAGGCAGTAGGAAGCTCTCTCACCCATTTATATGCAGCTAATAGTCTTATACTCAGCTGGCCCCTCCCCGGATGTTGTGTTAAACGCTCTACAACAAAGTTTTAGTGTCCAACAAGCTTTCTCTGCCCTTAACCTTATTCTGAACACCTCCAAAACAAAGGTCATGTGGTTTGGTAAGAAGGATGCCCCTCTCCCCATCGGTGTGATTAATACCTCTGAGGGTTTAGCGCTTGAGGTAGTCACCTCACACAAGTACTTGGGAGTATTGCTGCCATGCTATGTTGTCTTAGGTCTCTTTATGTAGTGTCTTGGTGTCTCTCTTGTCGTGATGCGTTTTATTTGTTTTTTTGTGTATTTTTCATCCCAGCCCCCGTTCCCACAGGATGCCTTTTGGTAGGCCATCATTGTAAATAAGAATTTGTTCTTAACTGACTTGTCTAGTTTGTTCCCTTTTTCTGTGATGTCAGCCTCCTGAAATCAACAACCGTCACTCCAAAATATAGACAGAAGCCTTCAACAATTCTAATCTAACCAACCATTTATAGGTTTTTCCAAGTTTCTGTGTGGCTTTTGAATAGGGTTAGTTTAAACAGCACCACCCCAAATGTTTGCCCCCTTTTCTATGGTTTTCAGTGTGATATCGATGGAAGTGATTAACAGAAAAAGTGTTGGTGACCCACATGAATCAAAATGCAACACTTCAAAATGTAGCTAGCCGTCTCTTACAAATTTGTCCTCTAATCAGTGATGTACACATTATTCCAAGATTCCATGGGGTTTTTGAGCTGTTCTTTTTAACAGGATGGGCAACCTCTCCACTCTCTTGCATTATTGATTTCAAAGTGATAAACTATAAAGGGCTTGACAAAATATTGTTGCGTTTCTGTTTTTAGTGACCAGGTATCAAAATGCAAAATTCCAAAATGTAGCTGACTGTTCTGCAGGTTGTACTCTAACCAGTAATGTAACAATATACCCCGTTTCCATGTGGTTTTTGAGTTGTGGTAGTTTCAACAGTGCTATTTATCAATAGTGCCTTCAGAAAGTATTCAAACCACTTTACTTTTTCCACATTTTGTTACATTACAGCCTTATTCTAAAATGGATACAAATATTCCTCAGCAATCTACACACGATACCCCATAATGAAAAAGCGAAAACAGGTTTTGATATTTTTTTTGCAAATGTATTAAAAATAAAAACCGATACTATATTTACTTTCTTAGGGATCGGTGGGACGCTAGCGGTCCACCTACGACAACATCCGGTGAAATGCAGAGTGCCAAATTCAAAATACAAAAATAATTATATTAAACATTCATGACAATACAAGTGTTGTACACCATTCTTTAGCTTAGAATCTTGGTAATCGAACCGCTTTGTCCAATTTACATAAGGCTTTACGGTGAAAGCATAGCATTTGATTATCTGAGGACAGCGCCCCACATACTTCCTTTTATATAAATGTTTCAAACCAGCACAGGCGTCACAAAAATCTAAAATAGCGATAAAATTAATCACTTACCTTTTGAAGATCTTCCTCTGTTTGCAATCACAAGGGTCCCAGGAACACACAGAATGGTCGGTTTTGTTAGATAAAGTCCCTCTTTATTTCCCAGAAACTCTGGTTGGCGCATTTTGTTCAGTAGTCCACCCGATCCACTCGTTCAACATACAAACCTAAAGAAGTTACAGATTTAAACTTTGTCCAAACAAGTCAAACAACATTTCTAATCAATCCTCCGGTACCCTAATATTTAAATAAACATTCAGTCTTAAATTTTGTTGTATTATGTTCAATACCAGAGATAAATAACAAAGAGTGCGCCCTCAGTCACGCGCGCCACAAGACTACAGCCAGAATGAGGGACACCAGAATATCCTTAAACTACTTCTTCATTTTTCAAAATAAAAGTCTGAAACCTTGTCTAAAGACTGACATCCAGTGGAAGCCATAGGTACTGGGGAAGGGTACCAATACATTTCTGCAGCATTGAAGGTCCCGAAGAACATAGTGTCCTCCATCATTCTTAAATGGAAGACGTTTGGAACCACCAAGACTCTTCCTAGAGCTGGCTGCCTGGCCAAATTGAGCAATCTGGGGAGAAGGGCCTTGGTCAGAGAGGTGACCAATAACCCGATGGTCTCTCTGACAGAGCTCTAGAGTTCCTCTGTGGAGATGGGAGAACCTTCCAGAAGGACAGCCATCTCTGCAGCACTCCACCAATCAGGCCTTTATGGTGGAGTGGCCAGACAGATTCCACTCCTCAGTAAAAGCCACATGACAGCTTGGAGTTTTCCAAAAGGCACCTAAAGACTCTCTGTTCATGAGAAACAAGATTCTCTGGTCTGATGAATCCAAGATCGAACTCTTTGGCCTGAATGCCAAGTGTCACGTCTGGAGAAAACCTGGCACCATCCCTATGGTGAAGCATGGTGGTGTCAGAATCATGCTGTGGGGATATATTTCAGTGGCAGGGACTGGGAGACTAGTCAGGATCGAGGCAATGATGAACGGAGCATAGTACAGAGAGATCCTTGATGAAAACCTGCTCAGGACCTGGGGTAAAGGTTCGCCTTACAACAGGATAATGATCCTAAGCACACAGCCAAGACCACGCAGGAGTGGCTTCAGGACAAGTCGTTGAGTGGCCCGGCCTTGAACCTGATCGAACGTCTCTAGAGACCTGAAAATAGCATTGCAGCAATGCTCGTCATCCAACCTGACAGAGCTTGAGAGGATCTGCAGAGAACAATGGGAGAAACTAGGTTTTTATTTAATCCATTTTAGAATGTAACAAAATGTGGATAAAGACAAGGGGTCTGAATGCTTTCCAAAGGCGCTGTATGTCTTGTCAATAGGAAGCGTCTTCAGCATCATTTATCAATGGTATTGTACTCAAAGGTAAAAACAACAATGATTTTGATTTGTTTCGATTTACCTGAATTCACAAACACCGATTTGCCCTGCCTAGTCATTGGTGTTGTTTGTAGGATGCAGGGAATCAGGCAAGGAATAACAAGGGCAGGCTGTGTTGCAAATAATATTGTGTTAATCTCCCTCGCAGCAGTGAACTAAGCAGATGCGTTCCGCCAAGAGAGTTGTTCACAATTTAGTCCTGGTTGCGGCCGAAACTAGACCTTGTTTTAAAGCTATCAATAAATCGTATTTATATGCCTAGCAAGTCACACATGACAGCTCCAATAAGCCCCCTATGGTGAACGAGAGGCTTGTAGAATCATGATTCTATCAAGTTTTTAGTTCATTGTTTACCAGTAGTGGGTCCTGCGTGCTCTGGGCATTACTGAATCAAAATGAACAAAATGAGTCAAGATTTTGTTCATTTGACTAAACGAGTTGAAAAGATCTGAGGCAATAAGAGCTGAACTTCCTTCCCATCAGTACAACCATTGCTGCAGGGTCAGTTTTCTTGGTTGGGTCAAAAGACATGGGCTATGTGCAAATACCTAACCTCAAAAGGGTCCTGTGCAAATAAATATGAAATTACAAAACCAGCTATTTAGACTGCCCTTTGTACTACCCACCTACTCGTTGATAACTACATATTTTTTCCACTATCGGAATTAGGTTACGTTGCCTTTAAGGTTCTAATCAAACCTAACTCCTTGAACTTGGTTGACAGTTAGGTTGTGTTGGAAAATGAGTGTCCTATTTCAATGTGTTCCTATATCCAACAGGGTGGTGTTTAACTTAGGCTAAAGGTAGAGTCAGCAATGCACGAAGTACGCTAAATAACAACATCGGGCCGACTTCTACGTGTGTGAGCCTACACTTCTGTGCTGTTGTCCAGCAGAGCATCACATGGCAGCACAGTGAAGCATACCTGTGCACATGTGCAGATACTTTGTGTGAGTTCGTCTTGCATCGCGCTCATCTGCAATTTTATTGGTTCATCCTGCTGCTTGTGGCAACGTCATTGTTAAACTGAGACTGTGCACTATCTTAATATTTCCCTTCGTTCATCCATAACCATAATCTTTACGTTACCCTTCATTTAATATTTTACCAATTAATGCTCAGAAAATTATGATTACAATAAATGGACATCAAAACATTTACAGTGTAATCAGTCCACACAATAAATGGTAGCCGTAGTATTGATCATTTTGCTATTTTTCTGACAGCTCGCGGAGCGTATCCCCACATAACCAACCCTGAGGGAGAAGACACAACATTGATAAGGCTTCAAGGTAAATTCACATACCGGTAGTTATATTAAAAACAGAGGAGGTAATTTCTGACGTTTCTTTTTGTTGAGAAAGTGTTCTATTGAGTTCAGTCTTGATCATTTTGTAAAATATGGTAATGTGCATACAACAGACATACAGCTATTTCAGTACATTTTCTTTTGTCATGGTGTCCTTTAATCTGTTTAGGCTACCACAATTCTAATCTCTGATGTGAGGCAATTGGACCAACAAATGTGCACATGCTCTGTGGAATCTGGATTTCTTAAAGTGGTAACAATGGGATATAACACAGATTTCAGTGCGATCATAATCTTGATTACAATGAAAAGCCACAAGAATAAAGCGGGTGAACATCTGAACTCACATCGGAACTGTGTGAAGTCCTCATTGTTTAGGTTTTCTATGTCCTCAGCAATGGGGATCATTATGTGCATGCAAGGAGATCACCTTATGTTTATATGGCTGTCGATGTTAGTTGCAATGTCCCCATGATGCTTATTTTGACCACTTCCATCTCTTGATGTGGTGGCCATTCAGATCCAGAAATGGCTGTTTTTTAGTATTGGGTAATGTTTCATAAAAATTAGTTTGGCTGTGGTCTGATTCCTGAAATAAGACAAAGTTAAGGCTAATTCGTGGGCCAGAGCCGTGATAGTCCGGCAGCTCATTGTGACGTAGCAATGCGGCTCTGAGACCATGGCCCGTGGGGGGGACACAGACCGACGGCGCACCTCCCCAAAATTCCCAGCCAACATACGTGTCGCCTATTCATTCTCAATGTCGTGACTGTTGGAGAAAAAGTTTGAGCCGCGCTGAGAATTTGAAATTTATGAAATATTCAAGAAGGCGGCTGTGTGAACAAGGTTTGGACTCTGATTAGCGCTTTAACTAATTCAGTAGTTTTGCATTGATATTTCACATATTTAATTACTGAATATTTTCTTGATGTCAAATAAACATGGTTAGCAGATGTTAATGCGAAATGCTTGTGCTTCTACTTCCGACAATGCAGTAATATCTAACAAATTCACAACTACCTTATACACAAAAGTGTAAAGGGATGAATATGTACATATAAATATATGGATGAGCGATGGCCGTGCGGCATAGGCAAGATGCAGTAGATGGTAAAGAGTACAGTATATACATATGAGATGAGTAATGTAGGATATGTAAACATTATTAAAGTGGTGTTATTTAAAGTGACTAGTGATACCTTTTATTAAATCCATTTATTAAAGTGGTCAGATTTTAGTCTGTATGTTGGCAGCGGCCTCTATATTTAGTGATGGCTGTTTAACAGTCTGATGGCCTTGAGATAGAAGCTGTTTTTCAGTCTCTCGTTCCCAGCTTTGATGCACCTATACCGACCTCGCCTTCTGGATGATAGCGGGGTGAACAGGCAGTGGCTCGGGTGGTTGTTGTCCTTGATGATCATTTTGGCCTTCCTGTGACATCGGGTGCTGTAGGTGTCCTGGAGGGCACGTAGTTTGCCCTCAGTGATGCGTTGTGCAGACCTCACTACCCTCTGTAGAGCCTTGCGGTTGAGGGCGGTGCAGTTGCTGTACCAGGCGGTGATAGAGCCTGACAGGATGCTCTCGATTGTGCCTCTTTAAAAGTTTGTTTGTTTTCGGTGACAAGCCAAATTTCTTCAGCCTCCTGAGGTTGAAGAGGTGCTGTTGCGCCGCCTTCACCACGCTGTCTGTGTGGGTGGACCATTTCAGTTTGTCTGTGATGTGTACGCAGAGAATTTTTTTTTTGCTAATCACTGTCGTAGCGTGACAATCATTAAATGTGAAGACTGTTATATTATCAATTCTCTATGGGCAATTATTCCTTACGTGATTAAACTAATCATGTAAACTTGAATTAACTGGGAAGTTGGGGCACTACGTGAAAATGTTTTTAAAGAGTCCCGAATTAACTCTATTTACTAACTAATCAATCACAGAATTACATAAACACACACACACACACACACACACACACACACACACACACAGTAGGTCATACATTGGTTACGAACATGACACAAAGAAAAGATCCCTAGTGGACGAAACCGATATGACTGCTTGGTAGACAAAGGAAAGGGGTGGGGACAGCTCAAGAGCAGCAAACTGAGTGGACCCACTTAATATCCACTAATACTTTGAACATGAACATTTCATAGTTGTAGCTTGTTATAATGGATATGTCAGGGTACCATTCGGAAATGTTCTTGAGCATGGATCTTTCAGAGTACCATTGTTCTTAGATCGACTAAAGCATTTTAACAGCTGCAGTCTGAATAATATGTCTTTAGTTTGTAGATTTCTTAGCCATTTCAACATGGGGATCCCGTCCCTGCGTTATCTTAACTAATTTATATTTTGTCACAAGTCCTTTTTATTAACTCTGTGGAAAGGGGGGTTCCATGACGTTTGGGTATAATGTCTGTGCTCACGAGGGCGTGGCCACTGACTGGATAAACATTTTCTCATTTAGAAGACTAAAGTCACATTTAATCTTCTCACAAATAGTTTCATATTTAATCATATAAGTTCCACAACATTTTAGATGTACATCTGATGAATACATTGTGAAAGCTCTTAAAGTTACATTGTTTCCGTTGTAACGTCTTTAATGATATCACCACACATTAAATGTTGGACGTGATTATTGTTTAAATACCCATGGATCATTCCAACTGGTTGGAATACAGAAATATTGTTACATTATTCAAGTCTTTCTCTGTGGTAAACAAAGGGATTCTCAATTTTTCATTTTGTCAGAGTGGGGAAAGGAGTTTCGGTATTTACGACTGTCATAAAACAGCCGACTTCCCACTCTACGAGAGAGCGCGCGCTGTAGAGCGGACCCACTGTAACCTGATCCTTCAGATCTGAACAGGAGAGTCATGACATCACATTAGCCTACGTTAGCTCAACCGTCCCGTGGGGGGGACACCGATCCCGTAGAGGTTAAGAACAAATTATTATTTTACAATGACTGCCTCCTCCGGCCAAACCCTAACCCAGACGACGCTGGCTAATTGTGCGCCGCCCTATTCGACTCCCAATCCCAGTCGGTTGTGATACAGCCTGGAATTGAACCAAGGTCTGTAGTGATGCCTCTAGCACTGAGATGCAGTGCCTTAGACCGGTGCGTCACTCAGGAGCCCTCAGAGGTTGGTGCCGCCTGTGATCCCACGACGCAGTTGACATCAGTTGCTGGGACTGCTTGTTAGGGCTGGGCGATATGACGATATATATTGTGTGACGTTAGAGCATAATATATCTATTGTTTATTTCGTTGTCGCATATCACACTTTACGGCCATATTTTTCGTCTGACACGGACCAGAAAAGCATCCTCTGCAAAACAGGCTCAAACACCACTAACCTCTTTTACCACCTACGCAAGAATCATGTGAAACAGTACGGAGAGAGTCTACGGATGAGACCCAAAAAAGTACAGTCGAGTGCTCGAAACAAACCCCCGACTCGGACGTTGCAAGAGGCTTTTACCCCGCGGCACACCATATTGCAAAGAATCACGAAGATGGAAGGAGATAACAGCTGCCGTTACAACTTACATCTGCGAAGACATGGCCCCTATTTATACCGCCGAGAAACGGGTGTTTTGTGAGTTGATGTTAACACTCGACCCAAGGTACCAAATGCAAATTGATATGTGACACGTATTAATGCCAAAATAACATGCAAAACAGGCAAGCCCCCAAATGTATCTATATATTTATTTTAAGCCTATATTTATTTTGTTTGCAACTATAGTTGAAGTGTTTTCTATTTACCTTTTTTAGATTTTATACGTTATTTTATATTTTGTTGCTTAATTGAAATAAAAGGAGACATAATCAAATATGAGTAAGTACCTTTTTATTTGTTGAGTATAATTAAAAATGTAATAAGAAATAGGCCTTTACATGTGGTCATTTTATATAAACTATTTATTCATAGAATTTACAGAAAATGTGCTATATCGTATTATGTATCGTTATCGGGAAATTAGATTTTTGCCATATCGCCCAGCCCTACTGCTTGTCTCTTTCCAGTGTTCCTGCCAATCAATAAATCAAATGTATTTCTAAAGCCCTTCTTACATCAGTTAGTCACAAAGTGCTGTACAGAAACCCAGCTTAAAACCCCAAACAGCAAGCAATGCAGGTGTAGAAGCACGGTGGCTTGGAAAAACTCCCTAGAAAGGCCAAAATCTAGGAAGAATCCAGGCTATGAGAGGAACCAGGCTACGAGGGGTGGCCAGAGAAAGTCCTCAGAGAGAAAGAGCAAATTAGAGAGCATACTTAAATTCACACAGGACACCGGATAAGACTGGAGAAATACTCCAGATATAACGGACTGACCCAAGCCCCCCGACACACAGCTTCCAGTATTTATGTTGCAATAGTTTGAGACCGGAGGGGTCGGGAGACACTGTGGCCCTGTTCGACAATACCCCCGGACAGGGCCAAACAGGCAGGATATAACCCCACTGCACTTTGCCAAAGCACAACCCCCACACCACTAGAGATATCTTCAACCACCAACTTACTATCCTGAGACAAGACCGAGTATAGCCCACGAAGATCTCCCCCACGGCACAAACCCAAGGGGGGCTGCCAACCCAGACAGGAAGACCACGTCAGTGACTCAACCCACTCCAGTGACGTACCCCTCCTAGGGACAGCATGGAAGAGCATCAGTAAGCCAGTCACTCAGCCCCCGTAATAGGGTTTGAGGCTGAGTATCCCAGTGGAGAGAGGGGAACCAGCCAGGCAGAGACATCAAGGGTGGTTTGTGGCTCCAGTGCCGTTCCATTCACCTTCACACTCCTGGGCCAGACTACACTCAATCATAGGACTTACTGAAGAGATGAGTCTTCAATAAAGACTTAAAAGTTGAGACCGAGTCTGCGTCTTTCACATGGATAGGCAGACCATTCCATAAAAATTGAGCTCTATCGGAGAATCCCTGCCTCCAGCTGTTTGCTTAGAAATTCTAGGGACAGTAAGGAGGCCTGCGTCTTGTGACCGTAGCGTACGTGTAGGTATGTACGGCAGGACCAAATCGGAAAGATAGGTAGAAACAAGCCCATGTAATGCTTTGTAGGTTAGCAGTAAAACCTTGGATGTCAGCCCAAACCTCAACAGGAAGCCAGTGTAGAGAGGCTAGCACTGGAGTAATGTGATAATGTTTTGGGGTTCTAGTCAAGATTCCAGCAGCCGTGTTTCGCACTAACTGAAGTTTTATTTAGTGCTTTATCCAGGTAGCCAGAATGCAGAGCGTTGCAGTAGTCTAATCTAGGAGTGACAAAAGCATGAATACATTTTTCTGCATCATTTTTGGACAGAAAGTTCCTGATCTTTGCAATGGACTGGTCTGGGGAGCTATTTGGCATTGCAGCTAGCCTAGCTGCTAGCTAGCTGCATATCAAGCTAGTGAGGCTTTCTTGAACGCAGCCCGCGACGCCGTTAGCCATTGTGGCTGGGACCGTGGATTGTCCCGGGTTTGTGGCTGTCTAGATCCCCGCTGTTTTCAATTTTCCCCGTGACCTGCCCTGTCTGGAACTGTGAGGAGTAACCGCATAACCTACGTTGCTAGCTACCATGACAAAGACCAAAGCCGGCGGGAGTACCGTTGAGGACAGTGCCAGTGGTGTCTATCACACGTGAGGATGTTTTAAATGAACAAAAAGAGACCTGTAAGCAGTTGTTACAACAAGAAGAAAATAGTTTCAAGTGTTTTGTCCAAATACTGGTCCAGGACCTGAAGAACAGTTTGCAGTTCTCCCAGGGTCAGCTTGATGAGTTGAAACAGCAGAAAAGGCAAGATGACAGCAATCTGTAAGTCATTGAGAGGGAACATCAGTTCTGTGTGTGTGAATCCATGATAACAATGACAGATACATCAGGGACAGTCAAGGTGGAATAACATGGTTGTGGATGGAATTGCAGAATCTCTACATGGAGTCTGCGGACAAAGTGAGGGAAATGAAGATGGGCCACAGGAAGATTGAGGTGGAGCGCGCCCACAGGACTGGAAAACCCACCACCGGCCCAGGTGATGGGCCCAGGCCGATAGTGGTTCCTGAGATTCAAGGACAAGGTAGCTGTTCTGGAAAGAGCCAAGAACTTGAGAGGAACGTCTTCCTCAATGAGCACTGTCCTGAAGCTGTGCGCCAGAAGAGGAAAGAACTGATCCCACAAGGATATAACATTTTATAGAAGAGACAGAAATGCTTATGGGGGAGGTGTTGCTGTATATATTCAGAGCCATATCCCTGTAATGCTTAGAGAAGATCTCATGTCCAAGTGTTATTGAGGTGTTGTGGTTGCAGGTTCACTTGGCACATCTAAAGTATTTTCTTTTTTAGGGTGTTGCTATAAGGTCACCAAGTGCTAACAGTCAGTTTCTAAATATGTGTGAAATGCTTGATATTGTATGTGGGGACCTGAATATTGACTGGTTTTTATCAAGTTGTCTGCTCAAGAGGAAGCTTCTTACAATAACCAGTGCCTGTAATCTGGTTCAGGTTATTAATCAATCTACCAGGGTGTTTACAAACACTACAGGAATAAGATCATCCACACTATCGATCACATTTTTACTAATGCTGTAGAACTTTGTTCTAAAGCTATATCTGTACCCATTGGACGCAGTGATCACAATATAGTGGCTATGTCCAGGAAAGCCAAAGTTCCAACAGCTGGGCTTAAAGTAGTGTATAATAGGTCATATAAAAGATTTTGCTGTGACTCTCTTATGTGGATGATGTTAAAAATATTTGTTGATGTGATTGAGGAGCATCCAGACGCTGCACTTGATTAATTTATGAAATTTCTTCCTCCAATAACTGACTGTTAGAACTTTTAAGGCTCCATCGATTGATGAGGAATTGAAAAATGTTTTGCTTGAAAGAGATGGGGCAAAAGGAGTGGCTAAGTCTGGCTGTACATCTGACTGGCTTACTTACTGCAAATTGAGAAATTATGTGACTAAACTCAACAAAAAGAACATGAAGCTAAGATCAATGATATAAAGAATGATGGGGAAAAAAACTTTAAATGAAATGATTGGCAGAAATTCAACTCCATCTTTCGAGTCACAAACATTTGATGTTGCCAATTATTTTAATGATTATTTCATTGGCAAAGTAGGCAAACTTAGACAGGAAATGCCCACAATGAACAGTGGGAAATTGTATTAATTCATAAAAAAAACTAATAATGAAAGAAAAGCAGTGCAAGTTAGATTTTTGTAAAGTTAGTGTGGGAGAGGTGGAAAAATTGTTAACGATCAATAATGACAAACCTCCTGGCATTGACAACTTAGATGGAAAGCTACTGAGGATGGTAGCTGACTCTATAGCCACTGCTTTACTGGTTCTAACAGCAGACCTATAAGATTGCTGCCAGCTCTTAGCAAACTGTTGGAAAAAATTGTTTGACCAAATACAATGCTATTTCTCTGTAAACAAATTAACAAGACTTTCAGCATGCTTCTAGAGAAGGGCACTCAACATGTACCGCACTGACACAAATGATTGGTTCAAAGAAACTGATAATAAGAAGATTGTGGGAGCTGTACTGTTAGTTGTCAGTGCAGCCTTTTGATATTATTGACCATACCCTGTTGTTGACAACTTATGTGCTATGGCTTTTCAACCTCAGCTCTGAATCCACAATATGGCAATCTATCTAATAGGGTTTTCTTTAATGGAAGTCTCTAGTGTCAAACATGTCAATTGTGGTGTACCGCAGGGAAATAAGTATTTGACCCCCTCTCAATCAGAAAGATTTCTGGCTCCCAGGTGTCTTTTATACAGGTAACGAGCTGAGATTAGGAGCACACTCTTAAAGGGAGTGCTCCTAATCTCAGTTTGTTACCTGTATAAAAGACACCTGTCCACAGAAGCAATCAATCAATCAGATTCCAAACTCTCCACCATGGCCAAGACCAAAGAGCTCTCCAAGGATGTCAGGGACAAGATTGTAGACCTACACAAGGCTGGAATGGGCTACAAGACCATCGCCAAGCAGCTTGGTGAGAAGGTGACAACAGTTGGTGCGATTATTCGCAAATGGAAGAAACACAAAATAACTGTCAATCTCCCTCGGCCTGGGGCTCAATGCAAGATCTCACCTCGTGGAGTTGCAATGATCATGAGAACGGTGAGGAATCANACATATACATGCCCGTCTGAAGTTTGCCAATGAACAGGACAACTGGGTGAAAGTGTTGTGGTCAGATGAGACCAAAATGGAGCTCTTTGGCATCAACTCAACTCGCCATGTTTGGAGGAGGAGGAATGCTGCCAATGACCCCAAGAAAACCATCCCCACCGTCAAACATGGAGGTGGAAACATTATGCTTTGGGGGTGTTTTTCTGCTAAGGGGACTGGACAACTTCACCGCATCAAAGGGACAATGGACGGGCCATGTACCGTCAAATCTTGGGTGACAACCTCAGCCAGGGCATTGAAAATGGGTCGTGGATGGGTATTCCAGCATGACAATGACCCAAAACACACGGCCAAGGCAACAAAGGAGTGGCTCAAGAAGAAGCACATTAAGGTCCTGGAGTGGCCTAGCCAGTCTCCAGACCTTAATCCCATAGAAAATCTGTGGAGCGAGCTGAAGGTTCGAGTTGCCAAACGTCAGCCTCGAAACCTTAATGACTTGGAGAAGATCTGCAAAGAGGAGTGGGACAAAATCCCTCCTGAGATGTGTGCAAACCTGGTGTCCAACTACAAGAAACGTCTGACCTCTGTGATTGCCAACAAGGGTTTTGCCACAAAGTACTGAGTCATGTTTTGCAGAGGGGTCAAATACTTATTTCCCTCATTAAAATGCAATTCCATTTATAACATTTTTCACGTGTTTTTCTGGATTATTTTTTTGTTATTCTGTCTCTCACTGTTCAAATAAACCTACCATTAAAGTTATAGACTGATCATTTCTTTGTCAGTGGGCAAACGTACAAAATCAGCAGGGGATCAAATACTTTTTTCCCTCACTGTAAGAGCTAAAATAAATCACTTACCTTTCGAAGAACTACTCCTGAGGGCATCCAAAGTGTCCAAGGAAGACGTCCAATGGTTCTTTTGTTAGAAAAGTCATTTATTATATCCATAAATCTCAGTTTGGTTGGCGCGTTATGTTCAGGAAATCCACCGTCGAGTCGCCCGTTGTACAGTGAAGAGAAAGCGTTCAAATATGCCTATCAACTTTGCCCAAACAAATCAAACATAATTTATAATGTATCCTTTCATGAATATTAGCGATAATATTTAACTCGGATGATATCCTAAACGATATAAAAGGAAAATAAAGTGGAGCGCGCTCACAATCTCGTGCCCGGGAAACGTTATTGACATCTGTGGTCCCTTGAATATTTCCTCTTCCTTTCAGTTCTGTTCAGTGCTAAAGCCTCCAAACACTGTCTAAAGACTGTTGACATCTAGTGGAAGCCATAGGTACTGCAAGCTAGGAGCTATTATACATGGATAGGAAGTCTATGGAAAAGAGGAAATGTCACAAAGAAAATTCTGGACAGAAATTCCTCGGGTTTTCACCTGCTATATCAGTTCTGTTATACTCACAGACATTATTTTAACAGTTTTAGAAACTTCAGAGTGTTTCCTTTCAAATAGTACTGCATATCCTAGTTTCTGGGCCTGTGTGGCAGGAATTTTACTTTGGGAACGCCAGACTCTCCAAGAAGTTAACAAATAGTTGCAGTCTGTTTTGGAATGGGTGGCCAGTAGTAAAGTGTTCCTGACCATCTCTAAAAGTAAGAGCTTTGTATTTGGTACAAATCATTCCTTATGTTCTAGACCTCAGCTGAATCTTGTAATGAATGGTGTTGCTTTTGCAACAGTTAATGGGGATCCTAATAAAATACCAAATACCCACCCTCCACTGGACATTATTCTATTGGGTGATTCAATTAAGATTGTAAGTCAGAACCAGACCAATACAAGAACAGCAGTAACATTAATAGAAACTATACTTGTGAATTGGTAATACTGTAACAAGTATTCCCATGCATAATAGAGAAATACACTACATGGCCAAAAGTTCGTCGAATATCTCATTCTAAAATCATGGGCATTAATATGGAGTTGGACCCCCCCCTTTGCTATTATAGCCTCCACTCTTCTGAGAAGGCTTTCCACTAAATGTTGGAACATTTGCTGCGGGGACTTGCTTCCAGTCAGCTACGAGAGCATTAGTGAGGTCGGGCACTGATGTTGGGCGATTAGGCCTGGCTCGCGGTAGGTGTTCCAATTGATCCCAAAGGTGTTTGATGGGGTGGAGGTCAGGGCTCTGTGCAGGCCAGTCAATTTCTTCCACATCGACAAATCATTTCTGTATGGACCTTGATTTGTGCAGGTAGTATTCTCCTGGCATCTGCCAAACCCAGATTCGTCCGTCGGACTGCCAGATTGTGACGTGTGATTCATCACTCCAGTGAACATGTTTCCACTGCTCCAGAGTTCAATGGCGGTGAGCTTTACTCCACTCCAGCCGACGCTTGGTATTGCGCATGGTGATCTTTAGGCTTATGTGCGAATGCTCGGCCTTAGAAACCCATTTCATGAAACCGAGGACAGATGATTTTTACGCACTACGTGCTCCAACACTCGGCTGTTCTGTGAGGTTGTGTGACCTACCACTTCGTGGCTGAGCTGTTGTTGCACCTAAACGTTTCTACTTCACAATAACAGCACTTACAGTTGACCTACCACTTCGTGGCTGAGCTGTTGTTGCACCTAAACGTTTCTACTTCACAATAACAGCACTTACAGTTGACCGGGGCAGATCTAGCAGGGCAGAAATTTGACAAACTAACTTGTTGGAAAGGTGGCATCCTATGACGGTGTCACGTTGAAAGTCACTGAGCTCTTCAGTGACTTTGAGCTCTACTGCCAATGTTTGTCCATGGAGATTGCATGGCTGTGTGCTCAGTTTTATACACCTGTCAGCAACTGGTGTGACTGAAATGGCCTAATCCACAAATTGAAGGGTTGTCCACATACTTTTGGCCATTTAGTGTATATGATCGTATACAAATGCAAGCAAGGTTTGACATTTTATTGTTTTAGTCAAATATTAAATATATTTTCAGTCTACACATTATTTAAAATGATGTTCCAGCCGGCAGCTGAATCTGGTTGATTATCCCTGCCATAGAGGGTCTTGGGATTTAAGCATGAATACCCCTTTATTTTTGCCCACAAACCTGAATTCAATTTCTTGTTCAAATGTGTCGGGTGACTAAATTTCTCCGTTGACACCAATGCCTGATTTGCAAGGTTAGTCAGAATTCCCAAGTTGTGATTGACTGACTGTTTAATCAAAAATTGATTCTGTGGCGAGAAAAAAAATTGTCTTCTGCCGCTAGATAGTATGTTTGTGACACTCTTCTCTTGTTCATAGGAGCCTGTATATTGAACCATGGAAGTGGACCTGAAGACCCTGGATGATCCTGCTGAAAGCCATGACAACATGGAAGCTGAGGAAGAAAAGGAATCGGCAAAGGACCACACCGGCCAGAAGTTAGATCAATCTCCTGGGTTGCCATGTAGTGACCAATGTGACCCTGATGAAACATCTGAAGAGTCAGGTAGTCGCAAGACAGCCAGAAAAGCGTCTAAGTCCCCATGTAAGATACAGCAAGGTGCAGTCTTCTCTGGGAAAATACTTAGCTTTGGGTGTTCAGAGTGTAAGGGTGACGCTACCTACAGCCCCAATGATCTCCTCAAACATTTTCAGGGGGCCCACAAGGGGACCCTGCCGACGTATCCGTGTGACTTATGTGGCTTTGTCACAAATGAGTTCCCCGCACTTCAGCGCCATCGGATCGGGCACAGGAACACTTTAGTCACATGCGAGATCTGTAATGATGATGTACAGTACTCTCTCCTCCTGCTCACTAGACACTATATCATGTCTCACAGCCAAAATGGCCACTTTCACTGCGAAAAATGTGAGTTTTCAACAGTTGACGCAGGGACATTTGTGCAGCACATCCATCATCACAATGAGAGCCGGCTCAAATGTGTGAAATGTCAACATGTGAGCTCTAGCCGAGGTGAGCACCAGAGGCACCTAAAACTCCACTCGGGTACCTTCCCCTTCACGTGTCAGGTCTGTGGATATGGGGCAGCACGGAGAGAATACCTCACAAAGCACATGGTAACTGTCCATGGTGAGGAGGCAGACAAGAAAAATATATGGAGAGCAACGGAGGACAGCAACAATACCCTGGCAAACTCTTCTTCAGGATTAAAACTCCTGCTGAAGAAAAGCCCTGTTGCAGGTGGTCAATCTAAGGAATCCCAGTGGATGTCCAAACGTAATTCTCTTCCTGGAGTAGGTTTACTTGACCAAAATGGAAGGTTGTTGAACCCAGAGAAAACATTGGAGGAAACCCAACAGTTCCTTGAAAGGGCTGTGGTCGTGAAAAAGGACTGTAAGAAGCGGGTCAAAGGGACTCTTAAGAATGAGCAACATTTTGACTCCCAGGCTGTATCATCTATACCACCACCAAAGTCCCAGGAAAGTGATGACAGTTATGGGGCTGACACCCTAAACCCCAACAACTCCAATGGACTAACGGTTCTCATGGTCAAAAATAAAATCTCTATTCCACCTAACTGTACTACAAAAGTAATGGGGTTCAAAATGGTTGACGGCAAAAAGCATTTAGTTCTCAAAGTTATACCAACAGCAAAGCCTGAGTCCTCTGCAGAAAATAAAATGTTGTGTAGAGCGCAAGAGAGAGGCTGCCCAATTATAGACGCTACCTCCGATGGAAATAAATGCTCAGATTCGGCAGAAAATTGGGAAACTTCAAGTACGGTCTTCCCTTACTTGACAGTTCTAAGCCCCTTAGGGACTGATCGAGATGCTGCAATTTCAGTACAAGTGAAGCCAGAGGAAGAGGACATTAGCATTGAGGAGACGTTGCCCATACTGGAGAAACTAGCACAGAAAATAGCACAGAAAGCAAAACACACAGAGCAGCAGAGGAATGGTGAACAACATAAGTTTAAGGATGAACAGAATCCTTTGGCAGTTTCTCCATTGACCAAAGAGTCAGATCACTCCATGATTCAGAACGGTAAACTGAATAACAATACATCATCAATTGCTAATCAGCCAAATGATTCTGAGTTGGGAGACAAAATGTCTGCTTATTCAAGCCCTAATGTGACTGCTGTGGAGGTCGTTCCAGCCAAAATGCTCACAGATAAGACCATGCCCCCTGAATCAGCTTATGAGACCATGCTTCCCAAACCAGTCTCTGATGAAACGATCAGCATGCTTAGAGTTGGTGACCTGAGTACAGCTACAGCTGATAAGATCAGTGATCCCATCACTGAAAATTCCCCTGTGCCCAATGGAGAGATGTTACCCTCCAATGACAAACCTAAGAAGACTCCCTCAGAACCTATGACTGGTGACATCCTACCTTCTGATGATACTGTTGAAAATAATCATTCAATTATCAAGGAGATGGTTCCTTCTGATTTTAATGCCAATAAGATTAATTCCTGTGTAGCGACTAAGACAAAAACTGAAACTTTATCCCCAGATCTGGGGATAAAGATGCCCCAACTGGAGTCGCACCCAGCTGAATCTGACAACTTTAAAGAGACTGATACTAATGCTGAAAATCTTAATTCTCCCAACCAAGAGGTGTTCAGTTTTCATAATTACTCAAAGGAAACATCAAGCATTTCCTCCAACTCAACACAACCTTGTGAACATCCATCAGAGCTTTCGACAGAGGATGAAGGTGTTTGGATGAAAGAGTCACCTGAATGGAGCTTGACATTGGCTGCATCCCCACAACCTCCAGATGAGGGAAATGGGGAAGTGGAGTCTGCAGAAGAGACTGAGACTGCAATGGAAAGAGTGTCAGACAATGACATTGAGGTCGATGAGTGCATAGCTACTGTAGATCTGGCCACCCCAGTGGCAACTGAGAAAGATAATCATGGACACTCTGGGTCTAAACACCAAGTCCAAACTACAGGAAAAATGGAGGAGAGTGTTCCTGTGTCAGAAAGGGCAACAGGGAGCATAAATAGTTTGGCCGTCTTGGGTCGCATACTGGAGCAGCATTCAGATGCTATCATTAGCCACCAGCTTGAGAAAGATAGAATAGGCTGCTCTGCTGCTAGCCATGATTCTGCCAAGCCACCTAAGACTATGCTAAGAATCCTTAAAACTGCAGAGGGAAAGCAACAGATGTTCTTACAGACTGCAGAGAACCGGTTTGCTGTACCTGTGCAGCTCCAAGGCGACGCAGGGTTCAAGCTGATAACCAAATCCTCTGCTCCTCAGATCAATGTGTCCTATGTTAAGCCAGGAATTGAAAGACAGAATCACACCACAGGGTTGGCACTCACCCTCAATGGTGGAAGGTTCAGCATTCCAGGACAGACTGTAGGTGCTAGTGAAAAAGGTGCAATGCTGTTATCTGCTATTCAGCCTGGAGCCAGTACTAGTGCAAGCCACTACCTAGTCAACAGCACAGCTTTTAAAGGAAATATGCTGTTGTCAGACACAGCACATGGTTCTCCTGGAGAAAATACCATAAAGTCACTGCAGACTTGTTACTTAGTCCAGAGGCCAGTCCCTGTAACCCAGCCCCCCCACAATGCAGGTACCAAATTAGAAAGCTCAATGTCTCAATCTCCACTCACGTCCCGTCCAGTTCTGGCAATGTCTGCACACTCGGTGAACAAATTAACTGCATTGCACACTGGGCGACAAGCCTTCTTGGTTAGGTATATCTCTCCAGCTAAGTCAGGGATGCTTCTGAATAGTCCTGATGGGAAGTCTGTGAACCAGAAAGGTCAACCTAATGAAAATCGAGGAAATAAAGTTGTTTATAAGATAGTCAGAACTGCCAATGGTAGCACGTTTCTTGCTGGTGGTGCACACTCTGCCGACAAGCCCATTTATCTGGCCACAAATTCCACACAGATGCCCTGTTTTCTGATGTCATCAAATAATGTCTCTACTGGAGAGCAAAAACTGGTACCCATACAAAATGCCTCCCACAAACCTGTCACAGCATCCAAGCTCTCAAATCTTCTGTCCCCCCAATCCAACATGCAAGGTAGGGTCAGGCAGCAAGTGGGCATAGATGGTCTGAATAAATCGTCCATTGCCCCAAGGCCAAGTCGCCAGCTAAGTCAAAGGAAGAGGCACAGGAAAGCATTGTTTGATGAACTCCCAGAGCACTTGCCTAAAGTGAAGAGGCTCTCGAGCAAGGCGGTAACTGAGAAAGGGGCTCCCTCGCTCTGGGTGCCTGTACCCAAAGATGCAGAGAGGACTCTGAGACTGTACCCATTCAGTTCACTACAGGAGATAAAATGCCCTCGACGAAATCAGCCGGTAGTGGTTCTCAACCATCCCGATGCCGACATTCCTGAAGTGGCCAGTATCATGAGGTCTGCTAACAAGTACAAAGGTGCTGTTTCCAAGGTGGCACTGTCCCAAAAAACGGTTCAAGCTCTCTCTGAACTCGGCCCGACTGGACTTCTGGGGAAAAGCTCCAAGGTGAAATGTCCCTCGTCACAAAGCAGTGGGTCGAGACTTCGGCCTTCAGAAAGCAGAGTCCGAGAGCGATTTCTGTTAAAACTGAAATTTAAAAAGACTAGCAGGAAAAGGTATGAGGTGGTGAAGTCCTTATCTAGATGTGCAGAGAGGTCATCAGTGTTCGCCTGTTGGTTTTGTGGTCGACTCTTCAACAACCAAGAGGAGTGGATAGGCCACGGCCAACGGCATCTCATGGAGGCGACCAGAGACTGGAATAAGCCGTTTTAAAGCTGTCACATAGCCCCTGGATGGGCCAAAATACCATCCTATAGAGTGGCACAAATGGAGAGGTTAAAGTTGTATATTTTTCAAATGACTCATCAATATACATTATTCTTACTGCAGTTTCTATTCCCATAAATGCCCTAATAGCTATGATTGAATCACCGTTTTGAGGCTGTTGATGTGTGGTACAAGCTGAAACCTTTTGGTATGTATAGATATTCTAATACGATTATTTAAGTATGACTTAAACTCGTTTGTACAGATGGAATTGAACTGTGAAAACTTGGCACACTGTAATGGAGTATATTTGATGGAGCACTGTTGCTAGATTTTTTGTATTAAGAAATGTACCAAATTCCTCAGGTGATTTCATATTCTTGGATTCAACTAATCTGCTTTGTAACATAAGTAATTATTTTACATTCATCATCTTTTCATAGGTTTGAGAGAACATTGTGAGGTAATTTGTGTTTTGATTCCCTTCATTTTGTTATTCATGTTCTATTCACATGTATTTTTTTTTTTTATGTTCAGAAATAGTTGTAAAGAAATAGTTTTACAGGTATACAAATGTGTCCTTATTGTGGAAATGTTTCTTTTTAGCAGTTACATACAGTACTTCCTACATACATCCCGGTTTTTCACTATTTTACCTGTTTTTATTTCTGGGTTGACAGATGTTTTAGCTTATTTTACGGCAACACAACCCCATTTGTCTATCTTAATTGTCAGTGCTTGACTTTAGCATTAGTCATAACATAGTTATGTTGATTTTAGCTCTCATAACTGTTTGTCATTTGTTTCCACATCTGTGTTCAGTATGCAAAAATAACTCAACTGATGAATTATTGCATGAGTGATACTTTACGATAATTTTTGCACATTTAGTACTGTTTAGCGGGCAGAAGAATGTTCCCCGTGATCAAAGCCGTACTTGTTAAATTGTACTAGTAGTTGAAAATTAATAGGCCTACAAAATAATATCATATGGCTTCATGAAAGACTGGTGATACAGCATGCACAAAATAAGACTAGACCACAGTTTAAGCAGCAACCACACCAGCAGATTAGCTACTTTCCTTACATTTCATTCAAGTTTGTGTTTCTGATCATATGCTAATTGAACAATGTCCCAAGACATTTATTTTGTAGTAATAGTGACTTCTGTTAACTTTCTTTGAACCATGTATAATCTGTTTTATTTGACAAATTACGCTTGTTACAGACTAGCCCCCTCCCCCTTGACACAACAATACCTCTAAACTCGACGACCAAATAATTGTTATTCTCTTAAGTTTTATGGAATTCTTCTTTCGTAGGAAAAAAAACATTGTTTTTTTATTTTTAATATCCCTGTCAGACAGGTTGCCGGGATCTTTTTACCTGAGAATAAAGTGCCTAAAATGTTGTGCACCAGGTTGACACTATTGTACTGTATTCACCTCCTTGTGGTTCTCTCTTCTCAAATAAATGTAAGTACTTTGGAAAATAACCAATGTCTTGTGTTTTGCTAATATTTCATTTTTGTTTGGGCACAGGAACACAGCTTAATAGATTCATATATTTGATTAACTACTTAGGGAGCAGTGGGGCGCTACTCCCGAACTACCCGGTGAAATGTAAGGCACCAGATTCAAAATCCAAAAGTTGAATTCTTAAACATTCATCAATATACAAGTGTTTCATAGTCATCAAAATTTCTGCTTCTTGGCAATATCACAGCGTTGTCAGATTTCAAAAAGGCTTTACGCCGAAAGCACAACGTTTGATTGTTTGAGGGTAGCACCTCCAATATTTTAACCATTAGCATAAATTCATAAACCATCGCGGTTCACACAAAACACATTTCACAGCGAAAACAAATCCCTTACCCAGAAGAACTTCTGAGGGCTTCCCAAGTGTCCAACGAAGACATCCAATGGTTCTTTTGTAGGAAAAAGTCATTTATTATATCCGTTTGGTTGGCGCGTTATGTTCAGAAAATCCAACGTCGAATAGCCCATTGAAACGTGAAGAGAACGTGTTCAAATATACCTATAAACTTTTCCTAAACAAATCAAATACCAGTTAAAATTCATCCTTGCTATCCTTTTATGAATATTAGCGATAATATTTCACTCGGATGGTCACCTAAACGTTATATAAGTAAAATAAAGTGGGGCGCGCAGCCAGACTCGCGCCCGAGAACTTGTTGACATCTGAGCTACCTTGACCATTTCCTCTAACCTATTCGTTCTGTTTACTCCAATCTCTCTGAGTCTTTGTATATAGACTGTTGACATCTAGTGGAAGTCATAGGTACTGCAGTCTCAGTCCTGGTTACAATTGGATTCAATGGGGAGTGTGTCAAACAGAGCGAAAGGTCACCAGAAACTGATTTCCGGATGGATTTTTCTCAGGTTTTCGCCTGCTAAATCAGTTCTGTTATACTCAGACATTATGTTAACACTTTTTCCTATCCAATAGTACTAATTATGTGCATATCCTATTTTCTGAGCCTGAGTGGCAGGCGTTTTGCTTTGGGCACGCCAGACTCTCCAAAACCGTCACCTCACCTGCCGCTCCCTAAGAAGTTAAATATAAAATTTTACTAATTTAAACAACATTTTATAAATATCTGAGTCATTGGTAGGAGTATCATTTTTTTGGGGACATTTTGCAGGTGTGGATGGACTTCATAGTTTCAGAACACCTAAAAATATCCTCAGGACACAGTCACCTGTTGTACGTGGAATGAGGAAGAGCCCAGTTTTGTTTGTTTGGAAAGTTTGTTGTATATTGGAAAGTTCTTGGTAGCTACCTAGCTTCTTATGTTGGATCCCGCGACGCAGTTGGCATTAGTTGCTGGGACTGCTTGTATCTTTCCAGTGATCCTGCCAACCAAGGACGGGTCTGAGGAGCTATTTGGTGTCGCAGCTAGCCTAGCTGCTAGCTAGCTGGACATCAAGCTAGCAAGGTGTTCTTGAACACAGCCTGCAACGCGGTTAGCCATTGTGGCTGGGACTGCAAATTGTCCCGGGTTTGTGGCTGTCTAGATCCCTGCTGTTTGTTGTTTTCAATTTTCTCCATGACCTGCCATGTCTGGAACTGCGAGGTGTAACAGCCTAACATACGTTGCTAGCTACCATGACAAAGACCAAAGCCGGCGGGAGTACCGTTGAGGACAGTGCCAGTGGTGTCTCTATCACACGTGAAGGATCTTTTAAACAAAAAGAGACCTATAAGCAGTTGTTACAACAAGAAAAATAGTTTCAAGTGTTTTGTCCAAATACTGGTGGATTCTACTAATAAAAGTATGGACGACCTGACCAGAGAGGTCCAGGACCTGAAGAACATGTTGCAGTTCTCCCAGGGTCAGCTCGATGAGTTGAAACAGCAGAAAAGGCAAGATGACAGCAATCTGTAAGTCATTGAGAGAGAACATCAGTTCTGTGTGTGAATCCATGATAACAATGACAGATAAATCGGGGACAGTCAAGGCGGAATAACATGGTTGTGGATGGAATTGCAGAATCTCCACATGGAGTCTGAGGACAAAGTGAGGGAAATGATCTCTGAGAAATTGAAGATTGGCCACAGGAAGATTGAGGTGGAGCGTGCCCACAGGACTGGAAAACCCACCACCGGCCCAGGTGATAGGCCCAGGCCGATAGTGGTCAAGTTCCTGATGTTCAAGGACAAGGGAGCTGTTCTGGTAAGAGCCAAGAACTTGAGAGGAACGTATATCTTCCTCAACGAGGGCTATCCTGAAGCTGTGCGCCAGAAGAAAAACTGATCCCAGCCATGAAGGCTGCCAGAGCGCGTGGGGACATTGCGTACATCCGCTATGACAGGCTCATTGTCCACCCTCCCTCCCAGAAGCCTGGAAGGGATGAGAGAGCCAAGCCTATGGGTTCGTAGCCTCAACCCCGCAGCGCACACACACACCAATTGATTAATGGACTGCTGAATGTATTTTTTTTTCTCTTTTCAATATTATAAGCTGATAAGCTACCCAGGAAAGGAATGAAAATAGCCCATACTTTCTAACATCAGATAACATTCATATATTAGCCATTTCTGTGACTCACTTAGATAATTCATTTGATGATACATCAGTAGCAATACAAGGATATAACATTTACAGAAGAGACAGAAATGCTTATAGGGGGAGGAGTTGCTGTATATATTCAGAGCCATATCCCTGTAATGCTCTTATGTCACGTGTTATTGAAGTGTTGTGGTTGCAGGTTCACTTGGCACATCTAAAGCCTTTTCTTTTGGGGTGTTGATATAGGCCACCAAGTGCTAACAGTCAGTATCTAAATAATATGTGTGAAATGCTTGATACTGTATGTGATGTACACAGAGAGGTCTACTTTCTTGGGGACCTGAATATTGACTGTTTTTCATCAACCTGTCCGCTCAAGAAGAAGCTTCTTACTGTAACCAGTGCCTGTAATCTGGTTCATTAATCAATCTACCAGGGTGTTTACAAACACTACAGGAATAAGATCATCCACATGTATTGATCACGTTTTTACTAATACTGTAGAACTTTGTTCTAATTCTATATCCATACCCATTGGATGTAGTGATCACAAGTGGCTATATCCAGGAAAGCCAAAGTTCCAACAGCTGGGCCTAAGAGATCATACAAAAGACTTTGCTGTGACTTATGTGGATGATGTTAAAAATGTTTGTTGGTCTGGTGTGATTAATGAGGAGCATCCAGACACTGATGATTGGTTGAAAGATATTGATAATTAGAAGATTGTGGGAGCTGTACTGTTAGGTGTCAGTGCAGCCTTTAATATTATTGACCATAACCTGTTGTTGAAAAAACGTATGTGCTATGGGTTTTCAACCTCTGCCTAATCGTGGATTCAGAGCTATCTATCTAATAGAACTCAAAGGGTTTACTTTAATGGAAGTGTCTCTAATGTCAAACATGTAAGGTGTGGTGTACCGCAGGGCAGCTCTAGGCCCTCTACTCTTTTTTTATTTTACCAATGACCTGCCACTGGCATTAAACAAAGCATGTGTGTCCATGTATGCTGATGATTCAACCATATACGCATCAGCAACCACAGCTAATGAAGTCACTGAAACCCTTAACAAGTCTGTTTTGGAATGGGTGGCCAGTAACAAACTGGTCCTGAACCCCTCTAAAACTAGACCTCAGCTGAATCTGGTAATGAATGGTGTGGCTGTTGAGCAAGTTGAGACTAAATTACTTGGCATTACCTTAGATTGTAAACTGTCATGGTCAAAACGTATTGATTCAATGGTTGCAAAGATGGGGAGAGGTTTAGCTGTAATAAAGACACCACAATCCAAAAAGCTAATTCTGCAGGCTCTAGTTTTGTCTAATCTTGATTATTGTCCAGTCGTGTGGTCCTGTGCTGCAAGGAAAGACGTAGTTAAGCTGCAGCTGGCCCAGAACAAAGAGGCACATTTTGTTGAAAATCCCAAATTGTTTGCATAGTCAACTTACACACAGCTCTGACACACACACTTATCCCACCAGACATGCCACCACGGGTCTTTTCACAGTCCCCAAATCCTGAACAAATTCAGGAAAGCATACAGTATTATATAGAGCCCTTATTGCATGGAACTTCCTTCCATCTCATATTGCTCAAATAAACAGCAAACCTGGTTTAAAAAAACCTATAAAGCAACACCTCACGGCACAACGTCTCTCCCCTATTTGACCTAGACAGTTTGTGTATGCATTGATATGTAGGCTACGTGCCTTTTTTAAAAATGTATGTAGTTCTGTCTTTGAGCTGTTCTTGTCTATTGATGTTCTGTATTATGTCATTCTGTATTATGTTTCATGTTTTGTGTGGACCCCAGGAGGAGTAGCTGCTGCTTTTGCAACAGCTAATGGGGATCCTAATAAAATACCAAATACTCAGTCAAGGTTTTTTCTTTATTTGTACTATTCTCTACAATGTAGAAAATAGTACAAATAAAGAAAAACTCTTGACTGAGTAGGTGTTCTAGAACTTTTGACCGGTGGTGTATAATGGCAGATTGGTTTTAAGCTGAACATAATTACTAACAAAGTCTTATATGACAACAAAAGCCCAAACTTTTTTGTTGTTGTACTAATCTGTCGTTTTCTGTTTATTATTCCAAATTACTGTTAAGAATGTTGATTTGAGAGTTAAGTAAATGCTATTGCATTTTAGACCATTTGAAGATTGTGACAAATTATTCTGTAAATGGCATAGAATGCATGTTCAAATATATCAGCAGTGCCATTATTTCCAAATATTTGTATCGGGTCCGTCCACAAGTGTTGCAAGTGAGGATTAATTAATGGCAACATGAAGGCAGTATATAATTGAATTTAGAGATTTGCCATTTTTCTTCCTATGTATACTGAACAAAAATATAAACTCAACATGTAAAGTGTTGGTCCCATGTTTCATGTGCTGAAATAAACGATCCAAGAAATGTACCATACTCACAAAAAGCTTATTTCTCTCATTTTGTGCACAATTTGTTTATGTTCCTGTTTGTGAGCATTTGTCCTTTGCCAAGAAAATCCATCCACCTGACAGGTGTGGCATTTCAAGAACCTGATGAAACAGCATGATCATTACACAGGTGCACCTATTGCTGGGGACAGTAAAAGGCCACTCTAAAATGTAAAGTTCGGTCACAACACATGGCCACAGATGTCTCGTTTTGAGGGAGTGCACAATTGGTATGCTGACTGCAGGAATGTCCACCAGAGCTCTTGACAGAATTAAATGCCTCCAACATAGTTTTAGAGAATTTGGCAGTACATCTTTAGTCATTGATTTTTACAGGGTTGGAAATGAGATCCAGAAAATGATTTGTTTTTTAAAAGCTTGCTTTAAAGAGGCAATCAACAGTTGAAACAATTACAAGGCATGTCCCTGACACCGTTTCAGTTAAAAGGTGAGGGATGGGGCTGGAGGATTGTAACCACTCTCAAATGCATAGACAGAGCTATGGATGCAAGGACTGACCATCCATGATGTAAAACTTATAGTTTTGAGGATATACAGTGTTCGTTTACATTTGTTTACAAATATTATAGTAAAACAAGGTTATATTTTGGGTTCTGATGGAGTACGACTCATGAGGCATTTATAAGTTAAATTTTTCAAGAATCAATGGATACATGTCATTAATATATGTCCAAAAATGTACAGTTGAAGTCGGAAGTTTACATATACCTTAGCCAAATACATTTAAACTCAGTTTTTCACAATTCCTGACATTTAATCCTAGTAAAATAAAAATTCCACGTCTTAGGCCAGTTAGGATCACCACTTTTATTTTAAGAATGTGAAATGTCAGAATAATAGTAGAGAGAATGATTTATTTCAGCTTTTATTTCTTTCATCACATTCCCAGTGGGTCAGAAGTTTACGTACACTCAATTAGTATTTGGTAGCATTGCCTTTAAATTGTTTCATTTTGATGTTTCGGGTAGCCTTCCACAATCTTCCCACAATAAGTTGGGTGAATTTTGGCCCATTCCTCCTGACAGAGCTGGTGTAACTGAGTCAGGTTTGTAGGGCCACTCCAATACCTTGACTTTGTTGTCCTTAAGCCATTTTGCCACAACTTTGGAAGTATGAATGGGGTCATTGTCCATTTGGAAGACCCATTTGCGATCAAGCTTTAACTTCCTGACTGATGTCTTGAGATGTTGCTTCAATATATTCACATAATTTTCCTTTCTCATGATGCCATCTATTTTGTGAAGGGCTCCTGCAGCAAAGCACCTCCACAACATGATGCTGCCACCCCCGTGGTTCACGGTTTGGATGGTCTTCTTTGGCTTGCAAGCCTCCCCCTTTTTCCCTCCAAACATAACGATGGTCATTATGGCCAAACAGTTATATTTTTGTTTCATCAGACCAGAGGACATTTCTCCAAAAAGTACAATCTTTGTCCCCATGTGCAGTTGCAAACCGTAGTCTTGTTTTTTTATGCCGGTTTTGGAGCAGTGGCTTCTTCCTTGCTGAGAGGCCTTTCAGGTTATGTCGATATAGGACTCGTTTTACTATGGATATAGATACTTTTGTACCTGTTTCCTCCAGCATCTTCACAAGGTTCTTTGCTGATTGATTTGCACTTTTCGCACCAAAGTACATTCATCTATAGGAGACAACGCGTCTCCTTCCTGAGCAGTATGTTGGCTGCGTGGTCCCATGGTGTTTATACTTGCGCACTATTGTTTGTACAGATGAACGTGGTACCTTCAGGCATTTGGAAATTGCTCCCAAGGATGAACCAGACTTGTGGAGGTCTACAATTTTCTTTCTGATGTCTTGGCTGATTTCTTTTGATTTTCCCATGATGTCAAGCAAAGAGGCACTGAGTTTCATGGTAGGCCTTGAAATACATCCACAGGTACACCTCCAATTGACTCAAATTATGTCAATTCGCCTATCAGAAGCTTCTAATGCCATGACATCATTTTCTGGAATTTTCCAAGCTGTTTAAAGGCACAGTCAACTGTAAACTTCTGACCCACTGGAATTGTGATACAGTGAATTATAAGTGAAATAATCTGTCTGTAAACAATTGTTGGAAAAAGTACTTGTGGCATAAAGTAGATGTCCTAACCGACATGCCAAAACTATAGTTTGTTACAAAAATTTGTGGAGTGGTTGAAAATCAATTTTTAATGACTCCAACCTAAGTGTATGTAAACTTCCGACTTCAACTGTATTTAGCATATGTTATTGCGGGTGTATCGAAATGATTGTGTTCCTAGATCGAACAGAGCAGTAGTATCTAACAATTCACAACAATACACGAATCTAAAAATAAAATAATGGAATTAAGAAATATATAAATATTAGGACGAGCAATGTTGGAGTGGCATTGACTAAATACAGTAGAATAGAATACAGTATGTACATATGAGATCTATCAATCAAATTTATTTATAAAGCCCTTTTCACATCAGCCGATGTCACAAAGTGCTATACAGAAACCCAGCCTAAAACCCCAAACAGCAAGAAATGCAGATGTAGAAGCACGGTGGCAAGGAAAAACTCCCTAGAAAGGCTGAAATCTCGGAAGAATCCTCGAAAGGAACCAGGCTCTGATGGGTGGCCAGTCCCCTTCTGGCAGTGCCGGGTTGAGATTATAACAGTACATGGCCAAGATGTTCAAACGTTCATAGATGACCAGCAGGTCAAATAATATAAAAAATCACAGTGGTTGTAGATAGTGCAACAGGTTAGCACCTTAAGAGTAAATGTCAGTTGGCTTTTCATAGCAGAGGTGCGGTAGAGAGAGAGTCGAAAACAGAAGGTCGGGACAAGGTGGCACGTCCGGTGAATTGGTCAGGGTTCCATAGCCGCAGACAGAAGAGTTGAAACTGGAGCAGCAGCATGACCAGGTGGACTGGGGACAGGAGTCATCAGGCCAGGTAGTCCTGAGGCATGTTCCCAGGGGCTCAGGTCCTGCGGGAGGGGAGAGGGAGAGAGAGAGAATTAGAGGGAGCATACTTAAATTCACACAGGACACCGGATAAGACAGGAGAAATACTTGAGATATAACAGACTGAACCAAGCCCGCCGAAACAAACTATTGCTGCATAAATACTGGAGGCTGAGACAGGCTAATTGGTTAACAGCCGATTGTGCAAGATGGCGCCGACAGAGATGGTCACCTTGCTTCGAGTTCTTAGGAAGCTATGCAGTATTTAGATTTTTTATGTATTATTTCTTACATTGTTACCCAAGTAAATCTTAAGTCTTATTACCTTCAGCCGGGAAGAACTATTGGATATAAGAGCAACGTCAACTTACCAACATTACGACCAGGAATACAACTTTCCCGAAGCAGATCCTCTGTTCGGACCAGCACCCAGGACAATGGATCTAATTCCAGTAGCCAACCTAAAACAACGGCGCCGCGGAACGGGCAGACGGAGAGGCCACCTGGTCAGGCTCCGTAGACGTGCACATCGCCCACCGCTCCCGAGAACTAGCCAATGTCCAGTCTCTTGACAACAAGGTAGACAAAATTTGAGCAAGGGTTGCCTTCCAGAGGGACATCAAAGATTGTAACATTCTCTGTTTCATGGAAACATGGCTCTCTTGGGATATATTGTCGGAATCTGTTCAGCCACCGGGTTTCTCCATGCATCGTGCCGACAGAGATAAACACCTCTCTGGGAAGAGGAAAGACGGGGGTGTATGCTTTGTCATAATATACAGAACTCAAGTCCTTCTGCTCACCCAACCTAGAATTCCTTACAATCAAATGCCGGCCATTTTACCTACTAAGAGAATTCTTGTCAGTTATAGTCACAGCTGTGTACATTCCCCCTCAAGCAGACACCAAGACGGCCCTCAAGGAACTTCACTGCACTCCATGTAAACTGGAAACCATATATCCTGAGGCTGCATTTATTGTTGCCGGGGATTTTAACAAAGCAAATTTGAGAACAATGCTTCCTAAATTCTATCAGCAAATTGATTGCACTACGCACAGGGGTAATACTCTCGACCACTGTAATTCTAACTTCTGCGATACATACAAAGCCCTCCCTTCGGGAAATCCGACCACGAAGCCATCTTGCTCCTACAGTCTTATAGGCAGAAACTCAAACAGGATGTACCAGTGACGAGAACCATTCAATGCTGATCTGACCAATCGGAAGCCACGCTTCAAGATTGTTTTGATCACGCGGACTGGAAAATGTTCCGGTCAGCCTCAGAGAACATATCGACCTATACGCTGACTCGGTGAGTGAGTTTCTAAAGAAGTGCATTGGAGATGTTGTACCCACTGTGACTATTAAAACCTATCCTAACCAGAAACTGTGGATGAATGGCGGCATTCGCACAAAACTGAAAGGGCAAACTCCCACATTTAACCATGGAAAGAGGTCTGGAAATATGGCTGAATACAAACAGTGTAGTTATTCCCTCTGTAAGGCAAACAAACAAGCGGAATGCAGGTACAGGGATAAGGTGGAGTTGCAATTCAACGGCTCAGACACGAGACGTATGTGGCAGGGTCTACAGGAAATCACGGACTACAAAAAGAAAACCAGCCACATGGACACCGACGTCAATCTTCCAGACAAACTAAACACCTTCTTTGCCCGCTCTGAGGATAATACAGTGCCACCTTCGCGGCTTGCTAACAAGGACTGCGCCCCCCCCACTCCTTCTCCGTGACCGACGTGAGAAAAACATTTGAACGTGTTAAACGTCGCAAGGCCATCACTAACATTGAGTGGCTGCTGCCAACATACTGACTCAAATCTCTAGCCACTTTAATAATTACAAATTGGATATAATAAATGTATCACTAGCCACTTTAAACAATTCCACTTTATATAATGTTTACATATCCTACATTACTCGTCTCAAATGTATATACTGTACTCTATACCATCTACTGCATCTTGCCTATGCCGTTCGGCCATTGCTCATCCATATATTTATATGTACATACTCTTATTCATTCCTTTACACTTGTGTGTATAAGGTAGTTGTTGTGAAATTGTTAGAAACTACTGCATGGTCGGAACTAGAAGCACAAGCATTTCCCTACACTCGCATTAACATCTGCTAACCATGTGTATGTGACAAATAAAATTTGATTTGATTTGAATAACAAAATGTAGTGTGGTTCATCCTTGGGTGCAATTTCCAAATGCCTGAAGGTACCACAATCTTCTGTACAAACAGTAGTATGCAAGTATAAACACCATGGGACCATGGAGCCGTCATACCACTCAGGAAGGAGACGCGTTCTGTGTCCTAGAGATGTAAACTTCTGACCCACTGGGAATGTGATGAAAGAAATTACAGCTGAAATAAATCATTCTCACTACTATTATTCTGACATATCCCATTCTTAAAATAAAGTGGTGATCCTAACTGACCTAAGACAGGCAATTTTTACTAGGATTAAATGTCAGGAAGTGAAAAACTGAGTTTAAATGTATTTGGCTAAGGTCTATGTAAACCTCCGACTTCAACTGTACGTCTCGTGTCTGAGCCTTTGAATTGCGACTCCACTTTGTCTCTGTACTGACCTTTTGCCTATTCCTGTCTGCTCGATGAACTGAGAACCCAGCTGGCTGTATGGATGGGGAAAGTATATCCCGAGAGAGATGTGATTCTGTGAAACAGAGTATGTTACAGTCCCTGATGTTTCTCTGGAAAGAGATCCTCACCCTGAGCTCGTCTACTTTTTTGTCCAGAGACTGAACATTAGCGAGAAATATACTCGGAAGTGGTGGATAGTATGCCCGCCTCCTGAGTAGGACTAGAAGTCCACTCCAAATACCTATTCTCTGTTGGCGGTGACTTGGAGCAGCCTCTGGGATATGTTCAATTGCCCTGGGGGGTACGAACAAACAATCCATTTCAGGAAAGTCATAATGCTGGTGAGTTAACTAGACAGCTAGCGACCCACTCCCGACACCACCAGGTAAAATGTAAAGCGCCAAATTCAAAATCCCAAAGTTGAATTATTAAACATCTACCAATATACAAGTGTTTCATACTCATCAAAAGCTCTGTTTCTTGGCAATATCACAGCGTTGTCAGATTTCAAAAAGGCTTTACGGCGAAAGCTCTACATTTGATTGTTTGAGGACAGCACCTCACATACTTTCTCATAGCCATGAATTCATTAGCCAGCGTGGCACACACATAACACATTTCACAGCGAAAACAAATCAATTACCTGTTGAAGAACTTCTGCTGAGGTCATCCTAAGTGTCCAACGAAGACAATCCATGGTTCTTTTGTTAGAAAAAGTAATGTATTATATCCATAAATCTCCATTTGGTTCGCGCGTCATAGTCAGAAACGACAGCCTCCACTAGTCCATTGAAACGTGGCGCGAACTCGTTCATCTTATACCTATAAACTTGTCCAAGAACATTCAAACATAGTTTTAAATGTATCCTTAGGAACACTTTTACGTATATTTACTATTATAAATCAACCGGAATATAAACTGAGCTCTAAAGACGGTAAATAAGACACTNCCCAAATGAGCAATGTGTCAAAATCACTTTTTCCAGGACAGAAATTCCTCGGGGTTTTGCCTGCCATATCCGTTCTGTTTTACTCACAGACAAATGGTTAACAGTTTTACAAAATTCAGAGTGTTTCCTATCCAATGGTACCAAATATGTGCATATCCTATTTTCTGGGCCTGAATGGGAGGCATTTTACTTTGGGCACGCCAGGCTCTCCAAAACGGTCAAGTTGTGCAGTGATCCCTAAGAAGTTAAAGACTTTTTGAAAATGTCCAAAATTACCAGGGGTGCCCTCTATTCGTTGGGCGCGGGTGGGGGGTGCTCCCTGCCTGGCCATGGACCCCTTGCACCCCCCTAAAGGCATTAAAAACAATTTCAAAAATGTGCTACTGGTAACCCGTTCAGGTAACCAGGTGAACGGCAATCCATTTGCATTGTCTTACAATGGGCATTTGCCATCACAAATTTAACATGCTCTAATACAGTGAGGGCAAAAAGTATTTGATCCCCTGCTGATTTTGTACATTTGCCCACTGACAAAGAAATGATCAGTCTATAATTTTAATGGTAGGTTTATTTGAACAGTGAGAGACAGAATAACAACAAATAAATCCAGATAAACGCGTGTGAACATTTTTATAAATTGATTAGCATTTTAATGAGGGAAATAAGTATTTGACCCCCTCTCAATCAGAAAGATTTCTGGCTCCCAGGCATCTTTTTTACAGGTAACGAGCTGAGATTAGGAGCACACTCTTAAAGGGAGTGCTCCTAATCTCAGCTTGTCACCTGTATAAAAGACGCCTGTCCAGAGAAGCAATCAATCAATCAGATTCCAAACTCTCCACCTTGGCCAAGACCAAAGAGCTCTCCAAGGATGTCAGGGACAAGATTGTAGACCTACACAAGGCTGGAATGGGCTACAAGACCATCGCCAAGCAGCTTGGTGAGAAGGTGACAACAGTTGGTGCGATTAATCGCAAATGGAAGAAACACAAACTGTCAATCTCCCTCGGCCTGGGGCTCCATGCAAGATCTCACCTCGTGGAGTTGCAATGATCATGAGAACGGTGAGGAATCAGCCCAGAACTACACAGGAGGATCTTGTCAATGATCTCAAGGCAGCTGGGACCATAGTCACCAAGAAAACAATTGGTAACACTACTCCGTGAAGGACTGAAATCCTGCAGCGCCCGCAAGGTCGCCCTGCTCAAGAAAGCACATATACATGCCCGTCTGAAGTTTGCCAATGAACATCTGAATGATTCAGAGGACAACAGGGTGAAAGTGTTGTGGTCAGATGAGACCAAAATGGAGCTTTTTGGCATCAACTCAACCGTGTTTGGAGGAGGAGGAATGCTGCCTATGACCCCAAGAACACCATCCCCACCATCAAACATGGAGGTGGAAACATTATGCTTTGGGGGTGTTTTTCTGCTAAGGGGACAGGACAACTTCACCGCATCAAAGGGACAATGGACGGGCCATGTCCCGTCAAATCTTGGGTGAGAACCTCCTTCCCTCAGCCAGGGCATTGAAAATGGGTCGTGGATGGGTATTCCAGCATGACAATGACCCAAAACACACGGCCAAGGCAACAAAGGAGTGGCTCAAGAAGAAGCACATTAAGGTCCTGGAGTGGCCTTAACTACTTAGGGATGCAATTCCATTTATAACATTTTTCACATGCGTTTTTCTGGATTTGTTTGTTGTTATTATGTCTCTCACTGTTCAAATAAACCTACCATTAAAATTATAGACTGATCATTTCTTTGTCAGTGGGCAAACGTACAAATTCAGCAGGGATCAAATACTTGTTTCCCTCACTGTATACTGCAGAAATGCCCAATTGACTGGCCCGTTGAACTTGGGATGGTCGAGCAGTAATAGTTGTTCCTCTCCATCGCTCATTGGTGCAATAAGAAAGAAGTGGGACTCTGTCATTTTTTTTAAAAAAGATTTCTTTAAAAAAGTCCAAATTTACCAGGGGCGCCCTCTATTTGTCGGGCACATGTGGGGGTGCTCCCTGTCCGGTCATGGACCCCTTGCACCCCCATAAAGACATTAAAAACAATTTGAACAATTTGCTACAGGTAACCCGTTCAGGTAACCAGGTGCACAGCTGTCCATTTGCAATGTCTTATAATGGGCATTTACCATCACGAATTTGACATGCTCTAATATACTGCAGAAATGCCCAATTGACCGTTGAACTCGAGCAGTGATAGTTGTTCCTCTCCATCGCTCATCTCTCATTTTTAAAAACTTTTTGAAAATGTCCAAAATTACCTCTATTCATTGGGTGCGGGTGGGGGGGGAGAGTGCTCCCTACCCAGCCATGGACCCCTTGCACCCCCCTAAAGGCATAAAAAACATTTAAAAAATGTGCTACAGGTAACCCGTTCAGGTAACCAGGTGCACTGCTGTCCATTTGCAATGTCTTACAATGGGAATTTGCCATCACAAATTTAACATGCTCTAATATGCTACAGAAATGCCCAATTGACTGGCCCGTTGAACTTGGGGTGGTCGAGCAGTAATAGTTGTTCCTCTCCATCGCTCATTGGTGCAATGAGAGAGAAGTGGGTTGAATACCGAGGGTTGAATGCAGTGTTTTTACCTAACTGCAGGTTGGTAAAATCAAAACACTTTTAGGGTGAATTTAACCACTTCCGGTTGCTCCAGGAAGCTTAGAATCAACACAGGTAGTCCTCATAGTGGCCTGATGGATTGTCATCGAAGACATGTCATTTGATATGGCATTCATAACAGTCAGTGACAGTACACTGACCCAATCATGGCGCAACTAGAGAACATTACCAACCTCTACGCTCTGTATTTTCCGCTGGCTGCCACACCACCACAGAAAGCACTGAGCTAGGCTGAAACACCTGAATTACGCATCTGCCTTACGCAAAAAAGAGACAATTTTTGTATGAGGCTTTATTAACTAAAACAAATATTTTTACATTGTTTGAAAACTGATATCTGACATGTATTAATGCCAAGAGAACATGCAAAAAATAAAATGCATTTTATGTTTCAGCCTTATTCTAAAATTCATTAAATAGTTTTCCTCATCCATCCATCTACACACAATACACCATAATGACAAAGCAAAAATAGGTCTTTAAAATACATTTTTAAAAGTCTGAGGTCCTCAGTGCTCTGGAGAAGGTTTTCATCAAGGAGCTCTCTGTACTTTGCTCCATTAATCATTCCCTCAATCCTGACTAGTCTCCCAGTCCCTGTTGTTATCAGATAATTGTCCACAATTCCATGGGCTACATTTCATTGCATTTCTGGTTTATGGGCACTCACAATTTTATGTTTAATTTGTTTATTCTTGTTGAAAGAAAGCAATAGTTGAAACACTACTACATTATTTATTGGATGTGTTGTACACTAAGACATTTTAAAGCACAGTTTGGTTAGGTCTTTTTGTTATTGGTTAATCCAAAATGGTTGAAAGTCAGGATATAGAAATGTAATGTCATGACAAAAATATTTTTAGTCATGACATTCCATTTCATTAGTCAGTATATCAGATGTTTAAACACAGCTTTACACTACTATTAGAACAACGATTAGGGAGAATAGAACATGCTGGAGATAAATAGCCCATATTTTTTATTGAATATATGCACAGTCCAAGTGGTTATGAACTAAGCTAAGTTTGTAATATCATACAGTTATGATTATTAATAACGTTTCTATTGTGCTCATAATTTTTCTGTTCTGGCCACCTTCTCTTGCCTGCATCCTGATTGTTTGGACAACCCAAGCGCTGCCAGCTGAGGAGGGTAAGTGTTTTCGTCACATCTACTAGCACAAATAAGAACCACATTGTGGAAATGTACCATACTTTTATCAATATCATTGCTACATTTTACACGTGATTAACATCATAAAAAAATTTAACACTGGCTTCAATCCAAAATAAAATCAACCTTTATCAGGGGTTAATTGTAACATGCAAGCAACCATTTGATTGTGGAATTTCTTGCACAGTATTGCATAATCCTCACACTCTTGTATAATCCTGGTATCTGTGCTTCCACATTTATAGACGTAAGACTCCAAATCAATGCAAATCAATCAATAGACTACTTTTACATGGGTCATTTCCCGTCACTTATTTTGGATTTGCAAACAAACAAAACACTCCATATAATATTACTCTCACACCGCTTTCAGCATAATAATTATCTTGTCCCCAGACACACAAAAATAACAAATGCACACAGATTCTCAGAATTTTTAAATAAAACTTTTTTCTATATTTCTCTCTCAGGTAAGACCACCTGGGAGCATATTGTGGAGCAGTTTGAGGATCTGTTGGTCAGAATACTGCTGCTGACTGCCTGCATTTCTTTTGTGAGTAAATCAAATCAAATGTATTTATAAAGCCCTTCTTACATCAGCTGATGTCACAGAGTGCTGTACAGAAACCCAGCCTAAAACCCCAAACAGCAAGCAATGCAGGTGTAGAAGCACGGTGGTAAGGAAAAACTCCATAGAAAGGCCAGAACCTAGGAAGAAACCTAGAGAGGAACCAGGCTGTGAGGGGTGGCCAGTCCTCTTCTGGCTGTGCCGGGTGCAGATTTTAACAGAACATGGACAAGATTTTAAAATGTTCATAGAACAGGCAGAACAGTTGAAACTGGAAAAGCAGCACGGCCAGGTGGACTGGGTACATCAAGGAGTCATCAGGCCAGGTAGGCTTGAGGAATGGTCCTAATGCTCAGGTCCTCCGAGAGAGAGAGAGAAAAAGAAAGAAAGAGAAAAAGAGAGATAATTAGAGAGAGCATACTTAAATTCACACAGGACACCGGATAAGAGAGGAGAAATACTCCAGATATAACAGACGGACCCTAGCCCCCGTCACATAAACTACTGCAGCATAAATACTGGAGGCTGAGACAGGAGGGGTCAGGAGACACTGTGGCCCTGTCCGACGATACCCCCGGACAGGGCCAAACAGGCAAGATATAACCCCACCCACTCTGCCGAAGCACAGCCCCCACACCACTAGAGGGGGATATCTCCAACCACCAACTTACCATCATACGCTAGTATTATTTCATTTTGGTCATAATTTGGTCACAATAATAGTAATAGTAGTCGTAGTTGTAATACATCAGTGGAAAAACACACAAATTACTCACTCTTATATTGTAAATATTTTTTTATGTGCAGATCTTATTATTCCCGTTGTTTAACAATAATTTAATTGTGGACCCAATTATTTATCCCACCTGAACACGATTTTTTGTAAACCTTGTGAGAATCACTCCCCAAGAACAAATTATTTTAAGATTTTTTTTTTTTTTATTCATGTTTTATTCCCTTCCCATACCCACTCATACGCCCTCTGCACTTTTTCTGTTAAGACCCATAATTAGAATGACCATTAATTGATATCAAACAGCTTTGGCAGGGTTACTCAACCCCTTACACTAATGGGAATTGGCCTATATGGATAGGGATATATTGAAATGTTTCTTACAGAAGTAATATGAAAAACATATGCATGACCATGGTAGCAATTAAAAGGGAACAGTTTGGAGATTATGGGAAATGATTAAACTAAAGGTCAGGACACAACAATTCACCTGACACAAGACTGAATCCAAACATTACACTGTTGATTTTATGTGCATTTTACATTTACTGCACGTTTTGCCCCATTTGTTGATGACGAAATCTGAAAATGCTCTAGATACACTCAGTAACACGATAAGAATATTCTTGGAAAATTTGGGGCTGGTGCAACATAAGACAAAAAAATGACAATGGTTTGAATGAGAGATCTAACTGGTGTCTCGAAGTGGCCACATCCCTCTCCAAAGTGTGCACAGGTCCTAAGTAATTTCAATGCACTTTTAGAATTCAAAGAAGAATCTTCAACTATAAGATTTTCTACTTTTTTTTGCTCTCCTAGCTGTGCCATTAAGTAACTACAGCAAGCACACTTCTATTTTTTATTTTTTTAAACAGCCCTGCATCCCATCACACAATTACTTTTGTTGTTTACGCAATCCAAATACGGTCCATTGTAAATTGGAAAACAGGGTCTGGTGGGCATAAAATGAAAGCATATTCTACTGCCAACATGACTAGCTAAATTATAAAATATGACCTTGAGGTGTTAGACTTTCACAAGCCAATTCAGAGAAGCAGATCTTTATTTTGGTGCTCATAGAATGGATTCATGAGTGCATTCAGATGCGTGGTCCGTGGCAAATTTCCTTCACAATACAAAAAACATATGCTCATTCTGTTAAGGACAACCCAGGGTATAACACCATGTCCTCTTGTAACAGCATATCAGACATAGTGATCATAAACGTTGTCACTGTATATTACATTAGTATTATGATATTGAAATGCGAAGTGCACATTTGGACTCATGGGTGTTTGGCTTGCTCATATGACCTCAAAGTGGTAATTATTATTCTCCTCAATGTCTCCTCGTAATTTACAGCATTTCAAAAACATTAGCAAAAGTTGACCAATTAGCGGGAGGGATGGGTGCAACTTCTTGTCATGTGTGGCGCTCAAGTTCAGTCAAAGCACATACAGAGCTGCGAAGCGCAGAGCCTGAGCCCTGACATCATGTATAGAATGTTACTGTACAGTCACTGCGTTCCAATTTAGGCGCTTGTCAGTGTCTAAATCTGCCATTTTGAACCCGTATACAGGTACGAGTGTAAAGGGTTAAAGTTGTAGGCCTACACCTTTAACCCAAGCCACTGGCCTGAATGATGATCCTGCATAGCACTGCCTGGTCATTGCTGTCTTGTCACTTTGTCAAACAACTTGTAACTTCTCTTGGCTCTCCAAGTCCCCCTCCCTCTTAAAATATGTTTTTGAACTGGAGAACTTGGGGTGGGGTACATTGAGAGGGGTGGAGGTGAATTAATTCCCACCCCAAGCTTACCACCACTTGGGGCAGCTGTTGTGATGGCCATAGAAGGTGAATATTGAGGAGTGGGTGAGAGACAGTGGTTGCGGGGATTAGGGGGGGGTCGAAGGGGTAATGGTTTATTTTAAGAAAGACTCAAGTCGGGGAAGAGAAACTGTATCCTTCGGTAAAAGGTCAGGTCTGAAGGAAGGAACTATGGGCTTCCACAGAAAGAGAAGTTTGAAGTGGATACCGTAGGAGCATGGAGTTATGGGACATGGAGAACAAGTGTACAGGGATTGTGTCATTGTATTGTGAATACAGCACTAAACTGCATTCTGGAAACTGCAAAGTGGAAATGTTGCTCAACGTTGGACCACAGCTGAACAAAATGTTTTAAGAAAACATTTTAACTCAACCTGCTGATTCGGTGTTTACACAATAAATGATTGAGAGCATATATCCTGTATAGAGTTTGCGACTATCTTTATTTATTTTTACATAAGTTTACTATTCCAAAATTGTAAATACACAAATGCAAAATTTCAAATACACTAAACATTATTCAAAATGTTTCTCCCACTGCATTTAAAAATGAATATTTATAAACCTGGCACAGTGTTGCCTCTTGTTGTTGTGTCCATGCTTTCGTGGACACTAGCATTGAATGGGGTCAAAATGGCAGCCATGTTGGTCAGAGAGAATTCCAAACCAGTCTAATTGGAATGAACGGCAGTAGAGGCATAATCATGATTTTACTTATGCAGGAAACTAAAAATAAGGCATGTGATATCAGAAATTGTCATATAATTATAAATACAGTTTACACCAATTTTCTGTATAAAAAGTCTCAAAAATATATGTAAACAGACCATAAATGGATTAAATTCCTGACATTTAATCCTAGTAAAAATTCCCTGTCTTACGTCAGTTAGGATCACCACTTCATTTTAAGAATGTGAAATGTCAGAATAATAGTAGAGAGAATGTTTTATTTCAGCTTTTATTTCTTTCATCACATTCCCAGTGGGTCAGAAGTTTACATACACTCAATTAGTATTTGGTAAAATTGCCTTTAAATTGTTTAACTTGGGTCAAACGCTTCGGGTAGCCTTCCACAATCTTCCCACAATAAGTTGAGTGAATCTTGGCCCATTCCTCCTGACAGAGCTGTTGTAACTGAGTCAGGTTTGTATGCCTTCTTGCTCGCACACGCTTTTCAGTTCTGCCTACGCATTTTCTATAGGATTGAGGTCAGGGCTTTGTGATGGCCACTCCAATACCTTGACTTTGTTGTCCTTACAGTGAGGGAAAAAAGTATTTGATCCCCTGCTGATTTTGTACGTTTTCCCACTGACAAAGAAATTATCAGTCTATAATTTTAATGGTAGGTTTATTTGAACAGTGAGAGACAGAATAACAAAAAAAAATCCAGAAAAACGCATGTGAAAAATGTTAGAAATTGATTTGCATTTTAATGAGGGAAATAAGTATTTGACCCCTCTGCAAAACATGACTTAGTACTTGGTGGCAAAACCCTTGTTGGCAATCACAGAGGTCAGACGTTTCTTGTAGTTGGCCACCAGGTTTGCACACATCTCAGGAGGGATTTTGTCCCACTCCTCTTTGCAGATCTTCTCCAAGTCATTAAGGTTTCGAGGCTGACGTTTGGCAACTCGAACCTTCAGCTCCCTCCACAGATTTTCTATGGGATTAAGGTCTGGAGACTGGCTAGGCCACTCCAGGACCTTAATGTGCTTCTTCTTGAGCCACTCCTTTGTTGCCTTGGCNCATGGAGCCCCAGGCCGAGGGAGATTGACAGTTCTTTTGTGTTTCTTCCATTTGCGAATAATTTCACCAACTGTTGTCACCTTCTCACCAAGCTGCTTGGCGATGGTCTTGTAGCCCATTCCAGCCTTGTGTAGGTCTACAATCTTGTCCCTGACATCCTTGGAGAGCTCTTTGGTCTTGGCCATGGTGGAGAGTTTGGAATCTGATTGATTGATTGCTTCTGTGGACAGGTGTCTTTTATACAGGTAACAAGCTGAGATTAGGAGCACTCCCTTTAAGAGTGTGCTCCTAATCTCAGCTCGTTACCTGTATAAAAGACACCTGGGAGCCAGAAATCTTTCTGATTGAGAGGGGGTCAAATACTTATTCTTGATTTTTTTGTTGTTATTCTGTCTCTCACTGTTCAAATAAACCAACCATTAAAATTATAGACTGATCATTTCTTTGTCAGTGGGCAAATGTACAAAATCAGCAGGGGATGAAATACTTTTTTCCCTCACTGTAAGCCATTTTGCCACAACTTTGGAAGTATGCTTGGGGTCATTGTCCATTTTGAAGACCCATTTGCGACCAAGCTTTAACTTCCTGACTGATATCTTGAGATTGCTTCAATATATCCACATAATTTCCCTTCCTCATGATGCCATCATTTTTGTGAAGTGCACCAGTCCCTCCTGTAGCAAAGCCCCCCCCCCCACAACATGATGCTGCCACCCCCGTGCTTCACGGTTGGGATGGTGTTCTTCGGCTTGCAAGCATCCCCCATTTTCCTCCAAACAAAACGATGACCAGAGGACATTTCTCCAAAAAGTATGATCTACGGTTTGCAGTTGCAAACCGTAGTCTGGCTTTTTTATGGCGGTTTTGGAGCATTGGCTTCTTCCTTAACTTCTTATGGAGCGGCTGCATACTGTAGGTGACGGTTTTGGAGAGTCTGGCGTGCCCAAAGTAAAATGCCTGCCACTCAGGCCCAGAAAATAGGATATGCACATAATTAGTACTATTGTATAGGAAACACTCTGAAGTTTCTAAGAGTGTTAAAATAATGTATGTGAGTATAACAGAACTGATATAGCAGGCAAAAACCCGAGGAAAATCCTTTTGGATTTGCCGTTTTTCTTTGCAGATGACCTTCTTCTCCATTGTGCTTATTCATTTGTATTTTACCTAGGACTGAGACTGCAGTACCTATGGCTTCCACTAGATGTCAACAGTCTTTATACAAATACTGGGAGTTCTAGGAGTAAGCAAAACGGATAGGAAGAGGAAGTAGTCAGGGGACCACTTTTGTAAACAAGGTTTGACGCGCTCGAGATTGTGAGCGCGCCCCAGTTTATATTTATTATATCCATAAATCTCCATTTGGTTGGCACATTATGATCATAAAATCCACCGTTGAGTCACCCATTGAACCGTGAAGAGAACACGTTCAAATTATACCTATACATTTTCTACAAACAAATCAAACATCATTTTTAATGTATCCTTAGGTATCCTTTTATGTATATTTACTGTAATATTTCAACCGGACGATAACGTGAACGATAGGAAAATAAAGTGGTGCGCGTTCACAATCTCGCACGTCAAACCTTGTTTACAAAAGTGGTCGCCTGACAATTTCCTCTCCCCATCCGTTCTGGTCACTCCTAGAATTCCCAGTCTTTGACTGTTGACTGCTAGTGGAAGTGGAAGCCATAGGTACTGCAGTCTCAGTCCTACATAAGATTGTATGCAATAGGCACAATGGAGAAGATAGGCATTTACAAAAAAAACTGCAAATCCGTATGGATTTTCTGTCCTGGAAAAAGTGGTTTTGACAGATTGCCTCATTTAGAACCCCTCCCTTATGAAAATGCCCATATAAGGGCATATGAATGCAGTACCTATCACTTCCTCTGGATGTCAACAGTCTCGAGAAAGTGTTCTGATTCTTTTTAGATGCTTTTAGAGCAGAGAAGAAGACGAATAAGGAAGTGGACACACAGATGTCAATACAAGTAAATGCGCGTTCACGGCTGGCACGTTCTTTGTTTTTTTCCTTTCTTATCGGCCAGTTTATATTCCGGTTGAAATATTATACTATTTATACAGAAAAATGTTCCTAAGGATACATTTAAAATTATGTTTGATTGTTCTTGGACAAGTTTATAGCTATAAGTTGAACGAGTTCTCTTCACGTTTCAATGGAGGAGTCAACGTTATATTTTCTCATTATAACGCACCAACCAAATGGAGATTTATGGATATAATACATGACTTTTTCTAACAAAAGAACCATGGATTGTCTTCGTTGGACACTTGGGAAGCCCTCAGCAGAAGTTCTTCAAAAGGTAATTGATTTGTTTTCGCTGTGAAATGTGTTTTCTGTGAACCGTGATAGCTTATGAATTTATGGTAATGGNAAAAATATGTTAGGTGCTACCCTCAAACAATCAAATGTGGTGCTTTCGCCGTAAAGCCTTTTTGGAATCTGACAACGCTGTGATATTGCCAAGAAGCAGAGCACCCCACCACTCCGTAAGAAGTTAACACTGTGTCCAAAGAAGGGCCAGAAGTATACAGAAGGGTGTCGTCTGCGTAGAGGTGGATCAGAGACTCACCAGCAGCAAGAGCGACATCATTGATGTCTACAGAGAAGAGAGTCGGCCCAAGAATTGAACCCTGTGGCACCCCCATAGAGACTGCCAGAGGAACGGACAACAGGCCCTCCGATTTGACAGACTGAACTCTATCGGAGAAGTAGTTGGTGAACCAGGCGAGGCAATCATTTGAGAAACCAAGGCTGTCGAGTCTGCCGATAAGGATGTGGTGATTGACAGAGTCGAAAGCCTTGGCCAGATCTATGAATACGGCTGCACAGTAATGTCTCTTATCAATGGCGGTTATGATATCGTTTAGGACCTTGAGCATGGGTGAGGTGCACCGATGACCAGCTCTGAAACCATATAGCATAGCGGAGAAGGTACGGTGGGATCCTAAATGGTCGGTAATCTGTTTGTTAACACAGAAATGTCTCTTATCGATATAGTAGTTTTAGCATATCACATTTTATTTGTCACATGTGCCAAATTTCAACAGGTATAGACCTTACATTTAAACGATTACTTACATGCCCTTAACCAAAAATGCAGTTTTAAGAAACAAAAAACTATTTACAAATTATTAAAGAGCAGCAGTAAAATAACAATAGCGAGGCTATATACAGGGGGTACCGGTACAGAGTCAATGCACAGGAGCATTGATTAGTTGAGGTAATTGAGGTAATGTGTACATGTAGGTAGAGTTATTAAATGACTATGCATAGATAATAACACAGAGTCGCAGCAGCGTAAAAGAGGGGGGGTAATGCAAATTGTCTGGGTAGCCATTTGATTAGGTGTTCAGAAGTCTTATGGCTCTTGGAACTAGACTTGGCGCTCCGGTACCACTTGCCGTTCAGTAGCAGAGAGAACAGTCTATGACTACGGTGGCTGGAGTCTTTGACAATTTTTAGGGCCTTCCTCTGACACCGGCTGGTATAGAGGTCCTGGATGGCAGGAAGCTTAGCCCCGGTGCTGTACTGGACCGTACGTACTACCCTCTGTAGTGCCTTGTGGTCGGAGGCCGAGCAATTGCCATACCAGGCAGAGATACAACTGGTCAGGATGCTCTCGATTGTTCAGCTGTAGAACCTTTTGAGGATCTGAGGACCAATGCCAAATATTTTCAGTCTCCTGAGGGGGAATAAGTTTTGTCGTGTTGAGGATCAGCGTGGCGGATGTGTTGTTACCTACCCTTACCAACTGGGCGCAGCCCGTCAGGAAGTCCAGATCCAGTTGCAGAGGGAGGTGTTTAGTCCCAGGGTCCATAGCTTAGTGATGAGCTTTGAAGGCACTATGGTGTTCAGCGCTGAGCTGTAGTCAATTAATAGCATTCTGACAAATGTGTTCCTTTTGTCCAGGTGTGAAAGGGCAGTGTGGAGCGCAATAGAGATTGCATCATCTGTGGGGCGGTATGCAAATTGGAGTGGGTCTAGGGTTTCTGGGTAATGGTGTTGATGTGAGCCATGACCAGACTTTCAAAGCACTTCATGGCTACAGACGTGAGTGCTACGGGTAGGTAGTCATTTAGGCAGGTTACCTTAGTGTTCTTGGTCACAGGGACTATGGTGGTCTGCTTGAAACATTTTGTTATTACACACTCAGACAGAGAGAGTTTGAAAATGTCAGTGAAGACACTTGCCAGTTGGTCAGCGCATGCTCGGAGTACACGTCCTGGTATTCCGCCTGGCCCTGCGGCCTTGTGAATGTTGACCTGTTTAACTTCTTAGGGAGCAGTGGGGCGCTAGCGACACTACCAAGTGGAATGCAAGGCGCCAAATTCAAAATCCAAAAGTTGAATTATTAAACATGCATCAATATACAAGTGTTGCATAGTCATCAAAAGCTCTGCTTCTTGGCGATATTACACCGTTGTCAGATTTCAAAACGGCTTCTGCTGAGGGCTTCCCAAGTGTCCAACGAAGACAATCCATGGTTCTTTTGTTAGAAAAAGTAATGTATTATATCCATAAATCTCCGTTTGGTTGGCACGTTAGAATGAGAACATACAGCGTCGACTCCTCCATTGAAACGTGAAGAGAACTCGTTCAACTTATACCTATAAACTTGTCCAAGAACAATCAAACATAATTGTAAATGTATCCTTAGGAACACTTTTATGTATAAATAGCATAATATTTCAACCGGAATATAAACTGGGGGATAAGAAAGGAAAAAAACCACAGAGCGAGCCAGCCGGGAACGCGCATTTTCTTCTATTGACATCTGTGTGGCCACTTCCTTATTCGTCTTCTTCTACAATCTAAAAGCAGCTAAAAAGAATCAGAACACTTTCTCGAGACTGTTGACATCCAGAGGAAGGAATAGGTACTGCATTCGTATGCCCTTATATGGGCATTTTCATAAGGGAGGGGTTCCAAATGAGGCAATGTGTCAAAACCACTTTTTCCAGGACAGAAATTCCTCGGGTTTTCGCCTGCCATATCCGTTCTGTTATACTCACAGACAAAATGTTAACACTTTTAGAAACTTCAGAGTGTTTCCTATCCAATGGTGCTAAATATGCATATCCTATTTTCTGGGCCTGAATGGGAGGCATTTTACTTTGGGCACGCCAGGCTCTCCAAAACCTTCACCTCGTGCGCTGCTCCCAAAGAAGTTAAAGGTCTTACTCACATCGGCTACGGCGAGAGTGATCACACAGTCATCTGGAACAGCTGATGCTCTCATGCATGTTTCAGTGTTACTTGCCTCTTAGCTCATCTGGTAAGCTCGTGTCACTGGACACCTCTTGGCTATGCTTCCCTTTGTAGTCTGTAATAGTTTGCAAGCCCTGCCACATCCGACAAGCGTCGGAGCTGGTGCAGTACGATTCGATCTTAGTCCTGTATTGATGCTTTGCCTGTTTGATGGTTCGTCGGAGGGCATAGCGAGATTTCTTATAAGCTTCCGGGTTATAGTCCGCTACTTGAAAGTGGCATCTCTACCCTTTAGCTCAGTGCAGATGTTGCGTGTAATCCATGGCTTCTGGTTGGGGTATGTACATACAGTCTCTGTGGGGACAACGTCATCAATACACTTTGTGGTGAAGCCGGCGACTGATGTGGTGTACTCCTCAATGCCATCGGAAGAACTCCGGAACATATTCCAGTCTGTGCTAGCAAAACAGTTCTGTAGCTTTGTATCTGCTTCATCTGACCACATTTTATTGACCGAATAACTGGTGCTTGCTGCTTTAATTTTTGCATGTAAGCAAGAATCAGGAGGATAGAATTGTGGTCAGATTTGCCAAATGGAGGGCGAGGGAGAGCTTTGTACGCGTCTCTGTGTGTGGAGTAAAGGTTGTCTAGAGTTTTTTTCCCTCTGGTTGCACATATTAACATCCTGGTAGAAATTAGGTAAAAACAAACAAAATAGCATGGTTGGTTAAGAGCCCATAAAACTGCAGCCATACCCTCCGGCGCCATCTTAACATTTGATGTCTTCACCATTATTCTACAGCGTAGAAAATAGTCAAAATAAAGAAAAACCTTTGAATGGTTAGGTGTGTCCAAACTTTTGACTGGTACTGTATATAGATTTTTTAAATAATTTTTTTCTCCCCAATTTCGTAATATCCAATAGGTAATTACATTCTTGCCCATCGCTGCAACTCCCCTACGGACTTGGGAGAGGCAAAGGACGAGAGCCTTGCGTCCTCCGAAACACGACTCTAACAAGCCACACTGCTCGCTTTACCCGGAAGCCAGCCACACCATGTGTCGGAGGAAACACTGTCCAGCTGGCGACCGAAGTCAGCTTGCAGGCACGTGCTAGAGCACGATGGGAACAAGGAAATCCCGGCCAGCCAAACCCTCCCCATAATCCCAACAACGCTGGGCCAATTGTGTGCAGCCTCATGGGTCTCCCGGTCACAGCCAGCTATGACACAGCCCAGGATTGAACCCGCGTCTGTAGTGACCGCTGCGCCACTCGAGAGGCAATATAATATGATTTGACGTCATTTTATCTGTGGCCAATGACATTGAGCCTTCTTGGAAGGGCACTTCTAATGTAACTCTATGGCAGCACCCAAGGGGCTTGAATTTCCAAGCTCTCTCCATAGATTCTCACTCCTCATGAGTGACAGAACACTAAGCCAATCACGGGTCAACTAGAGAACATAACCAACCCCTATACTCCCTATTTTATGCTGGCTGCCCCACTACCAATTGTAAATAACCCATCCAAACAACTACCTACCTCATTCCCATATTTGTTTTTGTTTTTCTGCTCTTTTGCACACCAGTAATTCTACTTGCACATCCTCATCTGCACATATATTACTCCAGTGTAAAATTGCTATATTGTAATTACTTTGCAACTATTGGCCTATGTATTGCCTTACCTCCTTACTTCATTTGCACACACCGCATACAGATTTTTCTATTGTGTTATTGATTGTATGTTTGTTTATCCCATGTGTTGTTTTTGCAGCACTGCTTTGCTTTATCTTGGCCAGGTCGCAGTTGTAAATGAGAACTTGTTCTCAACTGGCCTACCTGGTTAAATAAAGGTTCAATATTATTTAATTTTTTTAAATCCACAGAAAGCACTGAGCTAGGCTGAAACACTTGCATTTTGGAGTTGCCTTACTCAAGAAAGCAGAAAAGAGACCACGTTTTTATGCGGCTTTATTACCTCAATGATTTTTTGCAAATTGAAATGTAACATGCATTAATGCCAAAATAACATGCAAAACAGGCAACAACAAAAAGTATACATATATATATATATTTTTATTTTTTTGCTAAACAGGTGGGGCTCAAAACAGGTGAGGCAGTGCGACAAAAACAACAACACAGAGTTACACATAAACAAACGTACAGTCAATAACACAAAAGAAAAGAAAAATAGAAAAATCTATGTACAGTGTGTGCAAATGTAGAAGAGTAGGGAGGTACACAACAAAAAGACCCTAGAGGCGAACATATTTAAAATTTAGCATTAATACTGGAGTGATAGATGTGCAGATGATGATGTGCAATTAGAGATACTGGGGTGAAAAAGAGCAAGAGGGTAAGTAATAACATGGGGATGAGGTAGTCGGGTGTGCTATTTACAGATTGGCTGTGTACAGGTACAGTGATCGGTAAGCTTCTCAGACAGCTGATGCTTAAAGTTAGATAGGGAGATATAAGACTGCAGCTTCAGAGATTTTTGTAATTCATTGGCAGCAGAGAACTGGAAGGAAAGGCGGCCAAAGGAAGTTTTGGCTTTGGGGATGACCAGTGCATTATACCTGCTGGAGTGTGTGCTATGGGTGGGTGCTGCTATGGTGACCAGTGAGCAGAGAAAAGTCAGAGCTTTACCTAGCAAAGACTTATAGATGACACATGATACAGAGAAAAGAGTCGGCCCGAGAATTGAACCTGTGGCACCCCCATAGAGACTGCCAGAGGTCCGGACAACAGGCCCTCCTATTTGACACACTGAACTCTATCTGAGATGTAGTTGGTGAACCAGGCGAGGCAGTCATTTGAGAAGCCAAGGCTTTTGAGTCTGCCGATAAGAATGCGGTGATTGACAGAGTCGAAAGCCTTGGCCAGGTCGATGAAGACGGCTGGCCAAGGGGGCACGGGATAAAGTAAATAGGAAACAGGATAGATAATTAACAGCAAAAGAGTTAGCTCAAAAAGGGTCAATGCAGATAGTCTGGGTAGCTATTTGGTTAACTATTCAACTAACTATTTAGCAGTCTTATGGCTTGGGGCTAGAAGCTGTTCAGGGTCCTGTTGGTCCCAGACTTGTTGCATCTGTACCGCTTGCCGTGCGGTAGTTGAGAAAACAGTCTATGACTTGTATGGCTGGAGTCTGACAATTTTTACGGCCTTCCTCTGACACTGCCTGGTATAGAGGTCCTGGATGGCAGGGGGCTTGGCTCCAGTGATGTACTGGGTTGTACGCACTACCCCCTGTAGCGCCTTGCAGTTGGATTCCAAGCACAAAGTGGAGACGCAAACAGTCAAGATGCTCTCAATGGTGCAAGTGTAAAAGGCCCATGCCAAATCTTTTCAGTCTCTTGAGGGGGAAGAGGCATTGTTCCGCCCTCGTTATGACTGTGTTAGTGTGTGTGGACCATGATAATTATTTAGTGATGAGGAACTTGAAGGTAAAGACCTGTTCAACTACAACCCTGTCGATGTAGATGGGTGGCGAGTTCAACACTCAGTTTCCTGTGGTCCACGATCAGCTCCTTTGTCTTGCTGATGTTGAGGGAGAGGTTGTTGTCCTAGAATCACACTGCCAGGTCTCTGACCTTCTCTCTGGAGATTGTCTCATTTTCGACTGTGATCAGGCCTACCACCGTAATGTCATCAGCAACCTTAACCTCTTAGGGGTTGGTGGGGCGCCAGCGCGCCAAATTCAAATTACAAAAATAGTAATATTAAATATTCATGAAAATACTTAGAATCTTGGTAATCTAACCGCGTTGTTTACAATAGGCTTTACGGCGAAAGCATAAAATTTTATTATCTGAGGACAGCGCCTCACATACTTCCTGCATATAAATATATTTCAAACCAGCGCATGCATTACAAAATCAAATACCTTTGAAGATCTTCCTCTGGTTGCAATCCCACAGGTCACAGGAACACAAAGAATGGTCGTTTTGTTTGATAAAGTCCCTCTTTATAACCCAAATACTCTGTTTGGCTGGCGCGTTTTGTTCAGTAATCCACTCGTTCAATATACAGACATAGAAAACCTAAAAAAGTTACCGATAAACTTTGTCCAAACAAGTCAAACAACGTTTCTAATCAATCCTCAGGTACCCGAATATACATATAAATAAACAATAAAATGTTATGTATTATGTTCAGTACCGGAGATAAATAACGAAGAACGCACTCTCAGTCACGAGTGCCACAAGACTACAGCCAAAATTGAGGGACACCTTGATTTCCTTAACTTCTTAGGGATCGGTGGGGCGCTAGCGTGAACGCGTTCAAACGTGCAGACAAACAAAATCTCCAAAGTACGTCGAAACAAGTCAAACAACGTTTCTAATCAATCCTCAGGTACCCTAATATGTAAATAAACGATAATATTTCAGACGGAAAATAGCCTGCTCAATAGAAAAGAAAAATAACGAAGAGCACGCACACAATCACGCGCGCTAAACAGTATAGGCCACCTCATGATCCAGCAGGAAAAACTGCTATTACTCGTTGGTTTTTCAAAAAACAAGCCTGAAACCATGTCTAAAGACTTTTGACATCTAGTGGAAGCCATAGGTACTGCAATCTGGGAGCTATTCCTTTCATTGTTCAATAGGGAAAGAATAAGGGTTCTCTTGGGTTTTCGCCTGCCATATCAGTTCTGTTATAGTCACAGACATTATTTTAACAGTTCTAGAAACGTCAGAGTGTTTTCTATCTAATAGTACCAATTATTAGTTTCTGGGCCTGAGTAACAGGCATTTTACTTAGGGCACGCCAGACTCTCCGAACTTCCGAACACTGCCCCCTAGCCCAAACAGGTAAAAAATTATATTGAAGTCGTTTAAGGCCACGCAGTCATCTGTGAACCGGAAGTAAAGGAGGGGACTAAGCACGCTCCCCTGAGGGGACCCTGTGTTGAGGGTCAGCGTGGCAGATGTGTTGTTGCCTATCCCCCTCACCACCTGGGGCTCGCCCGTCAGGAAGTCCAGGATCCAGTTTAATCCCAGGGTCCTTAGCTTAGTGATGAGCTTGGAGAGCACTATTGTGTTGATCTCTGAGCTGTAGTCAACGAACAGCATTCTCACGTAGGTGTTCATTTTGTTTTTGTCCAGGTGGGAAAGGGCTGTGTGGAGTGCAATAGAGATCGCATCATCTGTGGATCTGTTGGGGAGGTATGAGATTTGGAGTGGGTACAGGGTATCTGGGATGATGGTGTTGATGTGAGGCATGACCAGCTTTTCAAACTATTTCATGGCTACGGATGTGAGTGATGCTACGTGGCGATAGTCATTTAGACAAGTTACCTTGGCATTCTTGGGCACAGGGACTATGGTGGTCTGCTTGAAGCATACAGTTGAAGTCGGAAATTTACATACACCTTTGCCAAATACATTTAAACTGAGTTTTTCACAATTCCTGAAGTTTAAACATAGTAAGGTCAGTTAGGATCACCACTTTATTTTAAGAATGTGACATGTCAGAATATAGTAGAGAGAATTATTTATTTCAGCTTTTATTTCATTCATCACATTCCCAGTGAGTCAGAAGTTTACATTTAACTTCGGTCAAAAGTTTCAGGTAGCCTTCCATAAGCTTCCAACAATAAGTTGGGTGAATTTTGGCCTATTTCTCCTGACAGAGCTGGTGTAACTGAATCAGGTTTGTAGGCCTCCTTGCTAACACACGCTTTTTAAGTTCTGCCCACACATTTTCTATAGGATTGAGGTCAGGGCTTTGTGATGGCCACTCCAATACCTTGACTTTGTTGTCCTTAACTTCCTGACTGAAGTCTTGAGATGTTGCTTCAACATATCCACATAATTTTCCTGCCTCATGATGCCATCTATTTTGTGAAGTCCACCAGTCCCTCCTGCAGCAAAGCACCCCCACAACATGATGCTGCCAGCCCCGTGCTTCAGGGTTGGGATGGTGTTCTTTGGCTTGCAAGCCTCATCCTTTTTCCTCCAAACACAACGGTGGTCATTATGGCCAAACAGTTATATTTTTGATTCATCAGACCAGAGGATATTTCTCCAAAAGGTATGATCTTTGTCCCTATGTGCAGCTGCAAACCGTAGTCTGGCTTTTTTATGGCAGTTTTAGAGCAGTGGCTTCTTCCTTGCTTAGCGGCCTTTCAGGTTATGTCGATATTGGACTCATTTTACTGTGGATATACAGTGAGGGGAAAAAGTATTTGATCCCCTGCTGATTTTGTACGTTTGCCCACTGACAAAGAAATGATCAGTCTATAATTGTAATGTCCACAGAAGCAATCAATCAATCAGATTCCAAACTCTCCACCATGGCCAAGACCAAAGAGCTCTCCAAGGATGTCAGGGACAAGATTGTAGACCTACACAAGGCTGGAATGGGCTACAAGACCATCGCCAAGCAGCTTGGTGAGAAGGTGACAACAGATGGTGCGATTATTCGCAAATGGAAGAAACACAAAAGAACTGTCAATCTCCCTCAGCCTGGAGCTCCATGCAAGATCTCACCTCGTGGAGTTGCAATTATCATGAGAACGGTGAGGAATCAGCCCAGAACTACACGGGAGGATCTTGTCAATGATCTCACCATCCCCACNGATGGACGGGGCCATGTACCGTCAAATCTTGGGTGAGAACCTCCTTCCCTCAGCCAGGGCATTGAAAATGGGTCGTGGATGGGTATTCCAGCATGACAATGACCCAAAACACACGGCCAAGGCAACAAAGGAGTGGCTCAAGAAGAAGCACATTAAGGTCCTGGAGTGGCCTAGCCAGTCTCCAGACCTTAATCCCATAGAAAATCTGTAGAGGGAGCTGAAGGTTTTAGTTGCCAAACGTCAGCCTCGAAACCTTAATGACTTGGAGAAGATCTGCAAAGAGCAGTGGGACAAAATCCCTCCTGAGATGTGTGCAAACCTGGTGGCCAACTACAAGAAACGTCTGACCTCTGTCATTGCCAACAAGGGTTTTGCCACCAAGTACTAAGTCATGTTTTGCAGAGGGGTCAACTACTTATTTCCCTCATTAAAATGCAAATCATTTTTGGGGATTTTTTGTTGTTCTTCTGGCTCTCACTGTTCAAATAAACCTACCATTAAAATTATAGACTGATCATTTCTTTTGTGGGCAAACGTACAAAATCAGCAGGGGATCAAATACTTTTTTCCCTCACTGTAGATACTTTTCTACCTGTTTCCTCCAGCATCTTTGCAAGGTCCTTTGCTGTTGTTCTGGGATTGATTTGCACTTTTCACACCAAAGTATGTTCATCTTTGGTGCGAGCGGTATGACAGCTGCATGGTCCCATGGTGTTTATACTTGCGTGCTATTGTTTGTACAGATGAACATGGTACCTTCAGGCATTTGAAAATTGATCCCAAGGATGAACCAGACTTGTGGAGGTCTACAATTTATTTCTGAGGTCTTGGCTGATTTCTTTTGATTTTCCAATGATGTCAAGCAAAGAGGCACTGAGTATGAAGGTAGGCCTTGAAATACATCCACAGGTACTCCTCCAATAATTGATTTTTTTTTACCTTCAGTAAGAACCTTTCGGTTACTAGTCCAACGCTCTAACCACTAGGCTACCCTGCCGCCCCATTGACTCAAATGATGTCAATTAGCCTATCATAATTTGCTGGAATTTTCCAAGCTATTTAAAGGCACAGTCACCTTAGTGTATGTAAACTTCTGACCCACTGGAATTGTAATACAGTGAATTATAAGTAAAATAATCTGTCTGTAAACAACTGTTGGAATAATTACTTGTGTTATGCACAAAGTAGATGTCCTAACCGACTTGCCAAAAATGTAGTTTGTTAACAAGAAATTTGGTGAGTGGTTGAAAAACTAGTTTTAATGGCTCCGACCTAAGTGTATGCAAACTCCCGACTTCAACTGTAGATATTACACCCTCGGTCAGAGAGTGGTTGAAAATGTCAGAGAAGAATCTTGCCAGCTGGTCAGCAGATGCTCTGAGTATGCATCCTTTTAATCCGTCTGTGTGTGTGTGTGTGTGTGTGTGTGTGTGTGTGTGTGTGTGTGTGTGTGTGTGTGTGTGTGTGTGTGTGTGTGCGTGTGCGTGTGTGTGCTTGCGTAGTTGTTCAGGTTGTGCTGTTGACACAGTGTTTGTTGTTTGTGATATTCAATTGTGACAATGTGCATGTCATTCTCACTACGTCACTACTATTTGATTTGCTCACAGTTTCGACCATCATTTCTCTACAAGGTCTGCCTGCTGTCATTACCTCCTGCCTGGCTCTCGGTACCCGCCGTATGACCAAGAAGAATGCCATTGTCCGCTCTCTGCCCTCTGTGGAGACCCTGGGTTGCACCTCCGTCATCTGCTCTGACAAGACCGGAACCCTGATCACCAACCAGATGTGTGTGACCAAGGCGGGTCCATGTTTCGGCCCTTGAACTGATATAATTTGGCCTGCCAAGGTTGCCAACATTGGGCAGCATATTGTTCACCAGGTGACCGATTTGGGCACATTCAGACACTTATGCACAAAAACTGAACAGTAATTTCACAACTTCCTTTTGTTTCTTTCCGTCTAGATGTTCATCATCAAGAATGTTGATGGCAACCATGTCAACCTGGACATGTTTGACATCTCCGGGTCCAAGTACACCCCTGAGGGAGAGGTGTAAGTAGTCCCGTTTCTGTGGCAACCACCGCTAACTTTACGACTCTTGTCCAACATAAAGCTACCAAGCCTCATCTAACAATTATGTTGAAGCTTTTTATTCCACCTTCCTCCTCCTCTATTCTCCCTACATCTTCTTTCCATCTGTCAATCTCTCTCTATTTTTCTTCCACCTCTCCATATGTCTTCCTCTCTTAGCTCCCAGGGAGGTGTTAAGACCCCCTGAGGATCCTACGATGGCCTTGTTGAGCTGGCAACCATCAGCTCCCTGTGCAATGACTCCTCTCTGGACTACAATGAAGTAATATTTATTTGTCTCATTTAGTAGACAGGGACAGAGCACCATTCATTCATTCTATCCATTCAGTTTTCATATCAAGTTCTTGGTATGACGCTCCTTTTCTTCTATAGTCCCCTAAACACAGATAAAACAACATGGCTAACACAGATTTATGCTCTGACCATGTCATTGTGATAGAAAGCTTGGCAACTGAAATGTGCTTCTTTGCAGTCATGGCTAACACACATCAAATAACATGTTTTATGACAACAGAAGATGTCACCGTTGCTGTATATTTTGCCCTCTGCTTCTTCTTAACTTCCTTCCTGTGACACTTTCTCTCTATTTCTCTCCCTTCCTTCCAGGCGAAGAAGGTCTATGAGAAGGTGGGTGAGGCCACCGAGACCGCCATGTGCTGCCTGTTTGAAAAGATGAACGTGTTCAACTCCAACGTTACAGGCCTTTCCAAGCCTGATAGAGCCAATGCCTGTTGCGCCGTGATCAAGCAGCTGATGAAGAAGGAATTCACCCTGGAGTTATCACAGTGACAGGAAGTCCATGTCTGTGTACTGCACCCCCGCCAAGGGCGATGGCAGAGCTAAGATGTTTGTGAAGGTCAGCTCCTCCCTCTCTCCAATTTCTAGCTCTCTTCTCAAATTCTTGTAAATAAGAATTTGTTCTTAACTGACTTGCCTAGTTAAATAAAGGTGAAATAAAAAATAAAATAAATAAACATTCTAGTCCTCTTCCTCTAATGCCCTCGTGTCAAACTTGGGCTTATGCCATATTATTCTGTTGCAAGCAGTTTATTAGCCACTAAATTATAGCCTGATCATTGAGGCTTTTAGTCAGACAGGACTAGAAATAGCTTTCTACTCGACAATTCTACTCAACAATTTTCAAAGCAGTAAAGAAGGAGTTTGATTTGGTCCTTTTGTGAAAACATAGCCTCTCTCCGTTTTACTCCTCACCCAATAGGGCGCCCCCGAGGGTGTCATTGACAGATGTGCCTATGTTCGTGTTGGCAGCACCCACGTTCCTCTGACTGGTGCCGTCAAGGACAAGATCTTGGCTGTGATCAAGGAATGGGGTTGTGGCCGCGATACCCTGCGTTGCCTGGCCCTCGCCACCCGTGACACCCCCCTGAAGATTGAGGAAATGAAGCTTGAGGATTCGACCAAGTTCATTGATTATGAGGTGAGGAATAAATATTTCCATCTGTAGATAGATGGATGGGAGGATGGATAAATGAGAAGATGGATGGATGGATACATGGATCGATACATGGCTAGATTGCTGTATGGATAGATGAATGGATGGATGTCTACCCAGATAGATCAGAGTGGATTTTGACTATCATCCTCACCTTGCTCCCTCTCTCCCCTCATCCCCAGACTAACCTGACCTTCGTTGGCTGTGTTGGTATGCTGGATCCCCCGCGTAAGGAGGTTACGCCCGCCATTCAGCTGTGCAAAGCTGCTGGAATCCGCGTCATTATGATCACTGGTTAGTGTACCACTACCTCCTCTCCTCTAGCACTCATACCCAATACAGACTGGTACCCTGGTTGTTGTGTCTGTGCTGCAGTGTGTTTGGAAAGTATTCAGAGCCCTTCACTTTTTACACATTTTGTTACGCTACAGGCTTATTCTAAAATGTATTAAATAAATATTTTTCCTCATCCATCTACACACAATACCTCACAATGACAAAGCGAAAACAGGTTTATTTTTATTTTTGCAAATGTATATATATATATAAAAATGAAATACCTTATTTAAATACATTACCAGTCAAAAGTTTGGACACACGAAGATGGGAGAACATTCCAGAATGACAACCATCTCTGCAGCCCTCCACCAATCTGGCCTGTATGGTAGAATGGTCAGACAGATGCAACTCCTCAGTAAAAGGCACATGACAGCCCGCTTGGAGTGTGTCAAAAGGCACGTAAAGGACTCTCAGACCATGAGAAACAAGATTCTCTGGTCTGATGAAACCAAGCTTTAACACTTTTGGCTGAATGCCAAGCGTCACGTCTTGAGGAAACAAGGCAGCACTCATCACCTGGCCAACACCATACCTACGTGAAGCATGGTGGTACAACATCATGCTGTGGGTATGTTTTTCAGCGGCTAGCACAGAAAGATCCTTGATGAAAACCTGCTTCAGAGTGCTCAGGACCTCAGACTGGGGCAAAAATTCACAGGACAACGACCCTAAGCACACAGCCAAGACAATGCAGGAGTGGCTTTGGGACAAGTCTTTGAATGTTCTTGAGTGGCCCAGCCGGAGCCCGGATTTGAACCCGATCGAACATCTCTGGAGAGACCTGAAAATAGCTGTGTAGCAATGCTCCCCATCCAACCTGACAGAGCTTAAGAGGATCTGCAGAGAAGAATGGGAGAAACTTCACAAATACAGGTTTGCGAAGCTTGTAGTGTCATACCCAAAAAGACTTGATGATGTAATCGCTGCCAAAGGTGCTTTAACAAAGCACTGAGTAAAGGGTCTAAATACTAATGTAAATGTCATATTTCAGTTATTTTTTTGTTGTTGTATACATTTGCAAAAACATTTTTTTTTAATTGCTTCATCATTATAGGGTATTGTGTGTAGATTAATGAGGGAAAAAAGCAATGTAATACTTTTTTGAATAAGGCTGTAATGTAACAAAAGGTGGAAAAAGTAAAGTGGTCTGAATACTTTCCGACTGCACTGTATGTGTCCGATTTCTGTGCCTATTATGTCTGTATTCCATGTTGTAATAGCCTGTGTTTCTTTTGCTCGTTCTCAGCCACATATGTGACTTGTTTAAGGAAACTAGGCATTTGTCGCACATCACTACTACAAAGGAGCACCATTTATCCCTCATCTGATTGGCTAATGTCACCCTTTGACTTCCTCAGGTGACAACAAGGGAACTGCTGTGGCCATCTGCCGTCGTATTGGTGTTTTCACAGAGGATGAGGATGTGACTGGAAAGGCCTTCACTGGTCGTGAGTTTGACGACCTTCCCTCATTTGAAGTACAAAGCAATGCTGTCAGAAACGCTAGCTGCTACGCCTGTGTGGAGCCCTCCCACGTCCAAGATTGTTGGGTTTCTGCAGGGCCAAGACGAGATTACCGCCATGGTGAGGCCACGACATATGTGTAGATATACAGTACCAGTCAAAAGTTTGGAAACACCTACTCATTCATTGGTTTTTCTAGATTTTTGCAATTTTCTACATTGTAGAATAATAATGAAGACATCAAAACTATGAAATAACACATTTGGAATCATGTAGTAACCAAAAAAAGTGTTAATCAAATCAAAATATATTTTATATTTGAGATTCATCAAAGTAGCCACCCTTTGCCTTGATGAAAGCTTTACACACTCTTGGCATTCTCACAGCCAGCTTCATGAGGAATGCTTTCCAACAGTCTTGAAGGAGTTCCCACATATGCTGAGCACTTGTTGGCTGCTTTCCTTCACTTTGTGTTCCAACTCATCCAACTGTATCCAGGTCTGTACCCAAACAATTTAAACTTCTACTTTAAAAATCCACCTTTCTAGAAACAAGTCTCTCACCGTTGCCGTTTGCTATAGACCACCCTCTGCCCCCAGCTGTGCTCTGGACACCATATGTGAACTGATTGCCCCCCATCTATCTTCAGAGCTTATGCTGCTAGGTGACCTAAACTGGAACATGCTTAACACCCCTGCCAACCTACAATCTAAGCTTGATGCCCTCAACCTCACACAAATGATCAATGAACCTACCAGGTACAACCCCAAAGCCGTAAACACGGGCACCCTCATAGATATCATCCGAACTAACTTGCCCTCCAAATACACCTTTGCTGTTTTCAATTAAGATCTCAGCAATCACTGCTTCATTGCCTGCATCCGTAATGGGTCTGCGGTCAAACGACCTCCCCTCATTACTGTCAAACGCTCCCTAAACCACTTCAGCTAGCAGGCCTTTCTAATTGACCTGGCCCGGGTATCCTGGAAGGATATTGACCTCATCCCGTCAGTAGAGGATGCCTGGTTATTCTTTAAAAGTGCCTTCCTCACCATCTTAAATGAGCATGCCCCATTCAAGAAATTTAGAACCAGGAACAGATATAGCCCTTGGTTCTCTCAAGACCTGACTGCCCTTGACCAGCACAAAAACATCCTGTGGTGTTCTGCATTAGCATCGACCAGCCCCCATGATATGCAACTTTCAGGGAAGTTAGGAACTAATATACACAGGCAGTTAGGAAAGCCAAGGCTAGCTTTTTCAAGCAGAAATTTGCTTCCTGTAACACAAACTCAAAAAAGTTCTGGGACACTGTAAAGTCAATGGAGAATAATAGCACCTCCTCCCAGTTGCCCACTGCACTGAGGACAGGAAACACTGTCACCACCGATAAACCCACTATAATTGAGAATTTCAATAAGCATTTTTCTACGGCTGGCCATGTTTTCCACCTGGCTACCCCTACCCCGGTCAACAGCCCTGCACCCCCCTCAGCAACTCGCCCAAGCATCCCCCATTTCTCCTTCTCCCAAATCCAGTTAGCTGATGTTCTGAAAGAGCTGAAAAATCTGGACCCCTACAAATCAGCCGGGCTAGATAATCTGGACCCTTTCTTTCTAAAATTATCTGCAGAAAATGTTGCAACCCATATTACTAGCCTGTTCAACCTCTCTTTTGTGTTGTCTGAGATTCCCAAAGACTGGAAAGCAGCTGCGGTCATCCACCTCTTCTAAGGTCTTCGAAAGCAAAGTTAACAAACAGATTACCGACCATTTAGGATCCCACCGTACCTTCTCCGCTACGCTATATGGTTTCAGAGCTGGTCATGGGTGCACCTCACCCACGCTCAAGGTCCTAAACGATATCATAACCGCCATTGATAAGAGACATTACTGTGCAGCCGTATTCATTGACCTGGCCAAGGCTTTCGACTCTGTCAATCACCACATCCTTATCGGCAGACTCGACAGCCTTGGTTTCTCAAATGATTGCCTCGCCTGGTTCACCAACTACTTCTCCGATAGAGTTCAGTGTGTCAAATCGGAGGGCCTGTTGTCCGTTCCTCTGGCAGTCTCTATGGGGGTGCCAGAGGGTTCAATTCTTGGGCCGACTCACTTCTCTGTATACATCAATGATGTAACTCTTGCTGCTGGTGATTCTCTGATCCACCTCTATGCAGACGACACCATTCTGTATACTTCTGGCCCTTCTTTGGACACTGTGTTAACTACCCTCCAGACGAGCTTCAATGCCATACAACTCTCCTTCCGTGGCCTCCAACTGCTCTTAAATGCAAGTAAAACTAAATGCATGCTCTTCAACCGATCGCTGCCCGCACCTGCCTGCCCATCCAGCATCACTACTCTGGACGATTCTGACTTAGAATATATGGACAACTACAAATACCTAGGTGTCTGGTTAGACTGTAAACTCTCCTTTCAGACTCACATCAAACATCTCCAATCCAAAATTAAATCTAGAATTGGCTTCCTATTTCACACAAAGCATCCTTCACTCATGCTGCCAAACATACCCTCGTAAAACTGACCATCCTACCGATCCTCGACTTCAGCGATGTAATTTACAAAATAGCCTCCAACACTCTACTCAACAAATTGGATGCAGTCTATCACAGTGCCATCTGTTTTGTCACCAAAGCCCCATATACTACCCACCACTGCGACCTGTAAGCTCTCGTTGGATGGCCCTCGCTTCATACTCGTCGCCAAACCCACTGGCTCCAGGTTATCTACAACTCCCTGCTAGGTAAAACCCCGCCTTATCTCAGCTCGCTGGTCACCATTGCAGCACCCACCCGTAGCACGCGCTCCAGCAGGTATATCTCACTTGTCACCCCCAAAGCCAATTCCTCTTTTGGCCGCCTTTCCTCTGCTGCCAATGACTGGAACGAACTACATAAATCATTGAAACTGGAGACACTTATCTCCCTCACTAGCTTTGAGCAGCTCACAGATCACTGCACCTGTACATAGCCCATCCAACTACCTCATCCCCTACTGTATTTATTAATTTATCTGCCTCCTTTGCACCCCAGTATTTCTACTTTGCACATTCATCTACTGCACATCTACCATTCCAGTGTTTAATTGCTATATTGTAATTACTTACTTACGCCACCATGGCCTATTTGTTGCCTTACCTTCCTTATCTTACCTCATTTGCACACATTGTATATAGACTTGTTTTTCTACTGTATTATTGAGTGTATGTTTGTCTACTCGATGTGTAACTCTGTGTTGTTGTATGTGTCGAACTGCTTTGCTTTATCTTGGCCAGGTCGCAGTTGTAAATGAGAACTTGTTCTTAACTTGCCTACCTGGTTAAATAAAGGTGAAATAAATACAATTTAAATCCCATGCATCTCAGCGGGGTTGAGGTTGGGTGATTGTGGAGGCCAGGTCATCTGTTGCAGCATTCCATCCCTCTCCTGCTTGATCAAATAGCCATACACAGCCTGGAGCTGTTTTTGGTCATTGTCCTTTTGACAAACAAATGATAGTCCCACGGAACGCAAACCAGATGGGATGGTGTATCACTGCAGAATACTGTGGTAGCCATGCTGGTTGAGTGCATTGAATTCTAAATAAATCACAGACAGTGTCACCAGCAAAGCACCCCACACCATCACACCTCCTCCTCCATGCGGAGATCATCCGTTCACCTACTCTGCGTCTCACAAAGACATGGCGGTTGTAAAAAATCTCAAATTTGGACAGATTTCCACCGGTCTAATGTCCATTGTTTCTTGGCCCAAGCAATTCTCTTCTTCTTACGGATGTCCTTTAGTTGTGGTTTCTTTGCAGCAATTGATTCCATATGTGTTATTTCATAATTTTGATGTCTTCACTATTATTCTACAATTTAGCAAATAGTAAAAATCTAGAAAAACCCTTGAATGAGTACATGTGTCCAAACATTTGACTGGTACTGTATGTGCAATATACTATAAAATGCACACGTCTTCAAATATTTGATAGCAGTTCAAGTGAATCCAAAGTTTGCCCCCAAGTCCTGTAACGTAACTGTTAGTACACTCGACCTGATAGTGTTCCTCTGCCGATTTTTGAAAGACTGACGTGTAATTGCATTTCTTCAACCGACCCTCTCTCTCTCCCTCCCTTAAACCAGACTGGTGATGGAGTGAACGATGCCCCCGCCCTGAAAAAGGCTGAGATTGGCATTGCCATGGGCTCTGGCACTGCCGTTGCCAAGTCTGCCTCTGAGATGGTCCTGGCTGACGACAACTTTTCTTCCATTGTGTCCGCTGTTGAGTAGGGCCGTGCCATCTACAACAACATGAAGCAGTTCATCCGCTACCTCATCTCCTCCAATGTTGGTGAGGTTGTCTGGTGAGTGTCCGTATGGGACTGACTTGGTTTTGAACCCAGGCTCTCTGAGATGGCATTAGCCCGTCAAGCTAAAGCCTACGCATTAGCTCAGGGACCTAACTTCTCTCCTCCTTGTCTTACCCATCCTTTCAGCTGTAGTTTGCTTTCATGTGTTATCCTCTGGAATGTGTACTTTTTTAACTTATAACTAAACAAAACCAAAATCAATCAATCCCCGTTTTCCTTCCTTCTCTCTCTCAGTATCTTCCTGACTGCCACCCTGGGTCTGCCCGAGGCTCTTATCCCTGTCCAGCTGCTGTGGGTCAACCTGGTGACTGACGGTCTGCCCGCCACCGCCTTGGGATTCAACCGCCCCAACCTCGACATTATGGGGCGCCGCCCCCGTTCCGCCAAGGAGCCCCTGATCTCCGGCTGGCTGTTCTTCAGATACATGGTCATTGGAGGTAAGCATGGAAGAATAGGACGGGGGCGGCGGCAACCTATAAGGCTCTGGGCAAAAGTATTGCCCTATGTAAGGAATATAGGCCCTGGTCAAAAGTTGTGCGCTATGAAGGGAATTGGGTGTCATTTATGACATATCCCTTGTCTGTTTTGCATTAGTAATGTCCTGTAAGGGCTCTCTCCATGTCCCTCCACTTCATGAGATTCTACGTTGACCCCCTGCCCGTAAGTACTGTCGCTGTGGAAATGATCCCATCACAGTCCTCTGTCACTGTTGAAATGATCCCATCATATGCTTATACACTGAGTATACCAAACATTAGGAACACCTTCCTAACATTTAGTTGCAATCACCCCCCCTCCTCCAAGTTGGCTGGATGTCCTTTGGGTAGTGGACCATTTTTGATACACAAGAGAAACTGCTGAGAGTTAAAAACCCAGCAGCATTGCAGTTTTTGAAGTGGATTTATCAAGTGACATCAATAGGGCTTTGGCGGTCATGACATTTTGTTAGCTGGTTATTATCATGCAAAAGTTTGCCGGTCTCATGGTAATTTACAGTTAAATAACATAAACACATTTACCATCTCCAGGCACGCCTTTGGAGCACCTACATTTATAAAAGTCTAATAAATGAATTGAATATACACCATCACAATAAATCCATTATGTATTTTAGGCAGGTCTAAAGAGACATGATATGAAGAAAATGTATGTCAGATAAACAGAATATGAGTTGGCCTACTGTATGTTGTCTGGCTATGCTCCATGTCATAGGCTGTAGGCTTGTTTATTTAGCAGACAAGATATGCTTATCTTTATACAGTATTATAAGATTTTATAGTAAGAAGAATATAATTGAACTTAGCTGAATACAATAGAAAGGATTTTTTTTTTTTATTCCGTTAGCAAGCGTGCATATAAGTTGCTATGTTGGGCGTAAAAGTGATCATTTGAAATAGATTCTATATGCTAGATTTAGAGTTACTTGGCAACTTTAGTTGTGAATGATACAAACCATAGAATGCCTTAGAAATCAAAAGATATATGGGCTCCATGATCCATGCTTTCTGTTCAAATTGCCTCAGGCTGCAGACTATTTTCAATTCTTATCTTAACTAATATGTAAAATAAGTTTAGATTTAGAATGGCCAATTATCAAATGAGCAGGAACAGGGGCAGGGGAAAAAATACATGTAATCCGTATGCACTCCAATAGCAAATGGAGGCCACTTTTATCTTCAAATTGATCAATCATAGTGAAGTCAGTTTAAAAGCACATACTGTTTTGGTGAGGTGTTTCTATTGCATTTGCATTGATGTCAGAGTGGTTAGAGGGATAATAGAGCCCTGATTATGAGGCCATTAGCTACCTGATGATCATTAGCGAGTTGGGTACTACTAACACATGTCCAGAGTCAATAAGAGGACATTAATGTGACTCAACAGTCACATAGAATTTTACTGTTTTCATGACTGCCTGCGTAGCGGTAATATGGTCACCGCAACAGCCCTAGACATCAATAAGGGATCATAGCTTTCACCTGGATTCGCCTGGTCAGTCTATGTCATGGAAAGAGTGTTGTAGAAATATTCACTCAATAATATTTCTAAAATACCGGAGCTTGTGAGTTCAATATAGACTTTATTACAAAGCAACAAAGCCAAGCTGGTCCATGGAGCAACTGTCTTCCCCAGTCTCAGCACACTCCTTTTATACATTTTCAAGTTTATACATATCTTATAGTTCTTCCCCTTCATGTTAACTTCTTAGGGAGCGGCTCCCGAGGTGACGGTTTTGGAGAGTCTGGCGTGCCCAAAGTAAAATGCCTCCCACTCAGGCCCAGATATTAGGATATGCACATAATTAGTACTATTGGATAGGAAACACTGAAGTTTCTAAGAGTGTTAAAATATTGTCTGTGAGTATAACAGAACGGATATGGCAGGCGAAAACCCGAGGAATTTCTGTCCACTCCCTAAGTAGTTAAAACAGGGCGCTAGCGGGCCACTGAAATGTAAGGCGCCAAATTCAAAATCCAAAAGTTGAATTATTAAACATTCATCAATATACAAGTGTAGCATAGTCATCAAAAGCTCTGATTCTTGGCAATATCACAGTTCTTTCAGATTTCAAAAAGTTTTCACGGCGAAAGCACAACATTTGATTGTTTGAGGATAGCACCTCTCCTATTTTCCACATTAGCATAAATTCATATCCAGCGCGGGTCACACAAAACCCATATAAGAGCTAAAATAAATCACTTACCTTTCGAAGAACGTCTGCTGAGGGCTTCCCAAGTGTCCAACGAAGACATCCAATGGTTCATTTATTATATCCATAAATCTCTGTTTGGTTGGCGCGTTATGTTCAGAAAATCCACCATCGAGTCGCCCATTGAACCGTGAAGAGAACGCGTTCAAATTATACCTATCAACTTTATCCAAACAAATCAAACATATTTTTTAATGTATCCTTAGTTATCCTTTTATGTATATTTACTATAATTTTTCAACCGGATTATAGCCTGAGCGATAGGAAAGGAAAAAAAACACAGAGCGCGAGAGACCGTGAACGCACATGTCATTCTATTGAGTTCCGGGGTCCACTTCTAAATTCTTCTTCTATTGGCTTCTAATTCAACCTAAGGTCATGAAACCCTGTCTAAAGACTGTTGACATCCAGTGGAAGCCATAGGTACTGCAGTCTAGGTCCTAGATAACGTTGAATACAATAGGCAGCCAGGAGAAAAAGGTCATCTAAAAAAAACTGCAAATCCGAATGGATTTTCCTCTGGTTTTCGCCTGCTATATCAGTTCTGTTATACTCACAGACATTATTTTAACGGGTTTAGAAACATCAGAGTGTTTTCTATCCAATAGTACTAATTATGTGCATATCCTAGTTTCTGGGCCTGAGTGGCAGGTATTTTACTTTGGGCACGCCAGACTCTCCAAAACCGACACCTCGGCTGATGATGCCTAAAGAGTTAATAATCAACTCTTTTTGGCTTCGCGCCACTATGGTTTCCCACTCTAAATTCCTTCCCACGGGCGGGCTTTCCCTGCCCCTCCAAATCCTTTATCGATTATCTTGGTGGCGCAACTGTGACAGTTTGGTTAAAAAATAATATCAGCCCCCACCAGGCTGTAGTCAAAAGTTCATTTATTATATAGATTTTCATCAACACCCACTAGACTATAGTCATAAGTACATTCATTATATTGATTATGACACTTCTTATACAGGCATGCATCTGGAGTACAATGTGTGTTTATTTCTTTGGTATACTGACTTTTCTCATGCTATTTGGGCATTCTGTTTTTCTATATTATTATTTCACAATATTCTACTGGAAAAGTACCCATAAGAGCAGGTGTTCTTAATGTTTTGTGTCAGTTTGTGCTTGATCTATTAATACATTTGACATTTATATTGTTCAGTGGACCTATGGTCTTGTGCACCTTGGGGTGTATTTTTTGTAAGTAGTTTGTCTGTAGTTCTTCCCTAATAACCCTCTCTTTTCCTCTTCTCTTCTCCCAACCAGATGGTCTTCAAGTTGACTCACTTGAACCCGGAGCAGTGGATGATTGTCCTGTAACTCTCTTTCCCTGTCATCCTGATTGACGAGGTGTTGAAGTTTGTCGCTCGTAACTTCCTGGAGAGTAAGTGTGCCTCTTACACACACACACACACACACACACACACACACACACACACACACACACACACACACACACACACACACACACACACACACACACACACACACACACACACACACACAGTACATATACACTGAATACATCGAACACATCTTTACCATGGTAACCAAATGATGTTATTCTTTAGCAATTCTGCTCATAAAGTATTTTGAATAACAGTTATATCCTAGCATTCCTTTGTTCACTATTTGAATAACAGCTTTGATAAAAAATATCCAATTAATTCTAACCTTCACCCTTCTTACCAAATAAAAGATAACAACTGAATTATCCTTCCATCTGATTAAGGCAATTTGTATCATGCTTGTCTTCTTGTTAAACCTCCTCTAAACATCTCTCTCCATCCTTAATTCTATTGTTTCTATCACTTTATCATCTGCTCTCACTGCCTGCATTTCTTTGTTATCCCTATACTCCTCTCTCTCTCTTTCTCTAACTCCCTGTATTCCTTCATTGTCTCTAAACTCCCCTTTCTCTTTCTTCAACTCCCTGTATCCCTTCTGTATCTTTATACTCACTCTCACCTCTTTCTCTTTTATTTAATCATATAACTCCGTTATTTCATCCCTCATTAATGTTTAATCATCTTTTTACAGACTAATCCTGCCTACATCCCACCATTAGCCTGTAACTACAGCAACGTATCCCACCATCTGCATTGAATCTGTACAACCTATCCAAGTTGTGTTGTTATTGTTTTCAGTCATTCAAGTGATCTCTAGCCTATATGCTCAAACGTGTGTTAACATTTGCGATTTCTGTATTGTATATTTACTGCCCTGTATTCTGCTGGTCTGGTCCATGGATGTTGTTTTCCGCTGTTATATGTATAATTTGTATCAGTGAGGTATTCGTATCAGTGGACTTGGGGATTTGTTGCTGAAGAGAGCCTGGATCTAACCTTGTCCCAGATCTGTTTGAGCTGTGTAGCCAACTACTATGGTTTTTACATCAAAGTTACATATACAGCACAAACAGATCTGAGACCAGGCTATCATGCATCATGTCCTGTTGTTGATGTTGCCAGATGGGTGCATGAGCATTGGTGTGGGGGGTCTAAGGGGTAGATGTTTGAAGCACAAACTGTTGTTGCCATAAAAAATGAAATATGAGATATTATTCCATAAAATTGTGATATACACTACATGACCAAAAGTATGTGGATACCTGCTCGTCAAACGTCTCATTCCAAAGTTGGTCCCCCTTTTTCTGCTGTAACAGCCTCCACTGTTCTTGGAAGGCTTTCCACTAGATGTTGGAACATTTCTGTGGTGACTTGCTTCAATTCACACAAGAACATTAGTGAGGTTGGGCACTGATGTTGGGCGATTAGGCCTGGCTCTCAATCTGCGTTCCAATTCATCCCAAAGGTGTTCGATGGGGTTGAGGTCAGGGCTCTGTGCAGGCCAGTCAAGTTATTCCACACCAATCTCAACAAACTATTTCTGTATGGACCTCGCTTTGTGCACAGGGGCATTGTCATGCTGAAACAGGAAAGTGCCTTCCCAAAACTGTTACCACAATGTTGGAAGCACAGAATCGTGTAGAATATAATGGTATGCTGTAGATGTAAGATTTCCCTTCACTAGAACAAAGGGGCCTAGCCCGAAACATGTAAAACAGCCCCAGGCAATCATTCCTCATCCACAACACTTTACAGTTGGAACTATGCATTCAGGCAGGTATCGTTCTCCTGGCATCCCCCAAACCCAGATTAATCCGTTGGACGGCCAGATGGTGAAGCGTGATTCATCACTCCAGAGAACGCGTTTCCATTGCTCCAGAGTCCAATGGCGCCGAGCTTTAAACCACTCCAGCTGACGCTTGGCATTGCGCATGGTGATCTTAGCCTTGTGTGCGGCTGTTCTGCCATGGAAACCCATTTCATGAAGCTCCCAACGAACACTTCTTGTGCTGACGTTGCTTCCAGAGGAAGTTTGGAACTCGGTAGTGAGTGTTGCAGCCAAGGACAGCCGAGTTTTACGCGTTACACGGTTCAGCACTCGGCGGTCCCATTCTGTGAGCTTGTGTGGCCTACCACTTCGCGGCTGAGCCGTTGTTACTCCTAGACGTTTCCACTTTTCAATAACAGCACTTACAGTTGACCGGAGCAGCTCTAACATGGCAGAAATTTGACAAACTGACTTGTTGGACAGGTAGCATCCTATGAGGGTGCCACGTTGAAAGTCACTAAGCCCTTGAGTAAGGCCATTCTACTGCCAATGTTTGTCTATGGAGATTGCATGGTTGTGTGCTCGATTTCACACACTGTCAGCAACGGGTGTGGCTGAAATAGCCAAATTCACAAATTTGTATTATGAGGGTCGAAATAATATAATTATGGTTTCTATGTAATATCATGACATATTACATATCTCTGCTGCTTATATCATCAGCTTTAATTTAAAACAAACGTTGTAATCAACTCTTGCCCTCTTATTTCCTGCTTTTTTTCTTTCACTCTAGAGAAATAGAAATATAGAAGAAGATCACAACCAATGAATGAGGAGCTGTTGTGAGCCAACCAATAGGAGAGGACAAAACACAGGAAAATCAATAAAAAAAAACTATAAAATAATCCTGAAAATCCACATAAAACAACCTCTGTATATGGAACAAAAAGAGGGACTTTATCGAACAAAACGACCGCTAGCGCTCCACAGATCACTAAGAAGTTAATCTAACTGCACTGCCAAATTTACAGTAGCTATTACAATGAAAGAATATCATGCTATTGTTTGAGGAGAGTGCACAATTTTGAACATGAAAAGTTATTAATAAACAAATCAGGCACATTTGGTCAGTCCTGATACAAAATGAACAGATATGCAATGGCTCATTGGATCCGTCTTAAACTTTGCACATACACTGCTGCCATCTAGTGGCCAAAATGTAAATTGCTCTGGGCTGGAAAAATACATGATGGCCTTTCTTTTGCATTTCAAAGATGATGGTACAAAAACAATACAAAAGAACAGTTGGTTTTCTTTAAATTATCTTTTACCAGATCTATTGTGTTATATTCTCCTACATTTCTTAATTTAAATGCATTCCAGGTGAATTCCTCATGAAGCTGGTTGAGAGAATGCCAAGAGTGTGCAAAGCTATCATCAAGGCAAAGGGTGGCTACTTTGAAGAATCTCAAATCCAAAATAGATTTTGATTTGTTTAACACTACTTTGGTTACTACATGATTCCAAATGTGTTATTTCATAGTTTTGATGTCTTCACTATTATTCTACAATGTAGAAAATAGTACAAACAATTCAACCATCACAATTTAAATGTCTTGGTGGCCCAAAAAAGTATCTCCAAATCAATATTAACTACTTAGGGAGCAGTGGGGCGCTAGCCCGACACTACCCGGTGAAATATAAGGCGCCAAATTCAAAATCCAAAAGTTGAATTATTAAACATTCATCAATATACAAGTGTTGCATAGTCATCAAAAGCTCTGCTTCTTGGCAATATCACAGCGTTGTCAGATTTCAAAAAGGCTTTACGGAGAAAGCACAACATTTGATTGTTTGAGGGTAGCACCTCCAATATTTTTCATTAGCATAAATTCATAAACCATCGCGGTTCACACAAAACACGTTTCACAGCTAAAACAAATCCCTTACCTTTTGAAAAACTTCTGCTGAGGGCTTCCCAAGTGTCCAACGAAGACATCCAATGGTTCTTTTGTTAAAAATAGTCATTTATTATATCCATAAATCTCTGTTTGGTTGGCGCATTATGTTCATAAAATACAGCGTCCACTCGCCTATTGAACCGTGAAGAGAACGCGTTCAACCTATGCCTATACACTTGTCCAAGAACAATCAAACATCATTGATAATGTATCCTTAGGAACACTTTTATGTATATTTACTATAATATTTCAACCGGATTATAAACTGGACGATAGGAAAGGAAAAAAACACAGCGTGCGCGAGCCCGTGAACGCGCTTCCTCTTCTGTTTACATCCGATGACCACTTTGAAATTCTTCTTCTATTACCATCCAGAGCAACTAAACATTATCAAACACTGTCTAGAGACTGTTGACATCCAGTGGAAGCAATAGGTACTGCAGTCTTACTCCTATATATGTCTGTTTTCAATAGGGAGGGGTTCAAAATGAGGCAATGTGTCAAAATCACTTTTTCCAGGACAGAAATTCCTCTGGTTTTCGCCTGCCATATCCGTTCTGTTATACTCACAGAGTATATTATTGTAACACTCTTAGAAACTTCAGAGTGTTTCCTATCCAATAGTACTAATTATGTGCATATCCTATTTTCTGGGCCGGAGTGGGAGGCATTTTACTCTCCAAAACCGTCACCTCGGGAGCCGCTCCCTAAGAAGTTAAAATCTCCAGCCACAATAAATGCAGCCTCAGGATATGAGGTTTCCAATTTACATAGAGTCCAATGAATTTCTTTCAGTGCCGTCGATGTGTCAGCTTGAGGGGGGATGTACACGGCTGTGATTATAATCGAGGAGAATTCTCTTGGTAGATAATGCGGTCGGCATTTGATTGTAAGGAATTCTATGTTAGGTGAACAAAAGGACTTGAGTTCCTGTATGTTGTTATGATCACACCACGTCTCGTTAATCATAAGACACACACCCCCGCCCTTCTTCTTACCAGATAGATGTTTGTTTCTGTTGGCGCGATGCGTGGAGAAACCAGGTGGCTGTACCGACTCTGATAACGTGTCCTGAGTGAGCCAAGAACGTTGCAGTCTCGGATGTCTCTCTGGAAGGCAACCCTCGCTCTGATTTCGTCCACTTTGTTGTCCAGAGACTGGACATTGGCGATTAAAATACTCGGGAGAGGTGCACGATGCGCCCGTCTACGTAGCTTCACCAGAAGACCGCCGCATTTCCCCCTTCTCCTGCGCCGCCGTTGTTTTGAGTCGCTGGCTGTGATCCAGTTTTATGTCCTAGTTGGGGAACCAAACAGAGAATCCGCTTCGGGAAAGTCGTATTCCTGGTCGTAATGTTGGTTAGTTGACGTTGCTCTTATATCCAATAGTTCCTCCCGGTTGTATGTAATAAAACATAGTATTTCCCGGGGTAACAATGTAAGAAGTAATACATAAAAAAACAAAATACTGCATAGTTTCCTGAGAACGTGAAGCGAGGCTGCCATCTCTGTCGGCGCTTGACAGGAAGGAGACAATCTATTAGACGATGAATCAATAATTACTATGACGGGCTACATATACATTCTCATGGCATTCTTCCACCACTTGGATATGAGACTAGAACAACAAGGAATTTCGTCATCTGCGGGTGTGAGATGAGGTTGAGCAGACGTGTCAATAGTGTGTCATTGTTCCGCTGATCATTGTGTGTACAGTAAATAGAAAAACACATTGCAGTTCATTTACCCCTTTGCACGGGGCACAGCACCACGTTCCAGGCTAAACTAATGGCAACCTGTCCTGAAGGTTTTTGGTTTCATAAAATGTATCTACCAGCAAGTGCAGTCCTCATTCCCAGGTATGGTCGTTTGGTTTTGAGCAATCTCTGGTAAGCTGGTGATGCAGAGCCAGTATGGGTGAGACACTTTTGCCATGGCAGCCTGGGCTAGCAGCCTAGGCAGCCATCTGTCTGTAATTTTGTAAATATATCCATTATTAAAAATTTTTTTTTTTTATCAACAACCTTTTTGTTTTAATAGTTAATATAACCCACTATGGCGTTTAAAGACTGCAGAGCTGGCAAAGTCAGTTGGTTTGTTGTTTTGCTAGCTAACTGACTAGCTAAAATGCCGGGCTTGAGGATGAGGATAAGTTCGAAGCGACAGTGTATTTGGTTTGCGGGGATGGCAGAGGCTTGAGGACTGTAATACGCTCATAGGTGTTAGGGAGAACCATACAGGGAACCCTTTTTGGTGCTGGGTAGAACCCTTTGCAGAAGGTTCTATGTAGAGTTTTTCAAATAACCCCCTGTGTATGTTTATAACTAGAAACCTCTGTTAAGAGTTTCTAGTTACACCAAAAAACATTTGATATTTTGAGGGTATATTATGTATGACAATACATTACATAAACTGAGTTTACCATACATTAGGAACACCTCTCCCCCCTCCTTGCCCTAAGAACAGCCTCAATTCGTCAGGGCATGATCATAATAATAAATAATAATACAAGGTGTCGAAAGCATTCACAGGGAAAGTGTTCACAGGGATGCTGTCCCATGTTGACTCCAATGCTTCCCACAATTGTGTCTAGTTCGGGTGGTGGACCATTCTTGATACACACGGGAAACTGTTGAGGGTGAAAAACCCAGCAGTGTTGTAGTTCTTGACAGTGTTATGCATTGCACCTACTACCATACTCAATTGTGTAAAAGGCTTAAAAATCCTTCTTTAACCTGTCTCCTCCCCTTCGTCTACACTGATTTGAAGTGGATTTAACAAGTGACATCAAAAAGGGATCATATCTTTCACCTGGTCAGTCTGTCATAGAAAGAGCAGGTGTTCTTAATGTTTTGTACACTCTGTATATCATAAGGCCTTTTTTTAGGACAAGTTATACCCTGACACTGTGGTATCAGGAATCTCCTGATTTACAGGTTACATTATGCCTGCAAGTCACATTATCCTGGCTTGCAAAGTGATGTGTAATTCCTATTAGAATCCAGACAGAGTTAGGATATCCAACAAGTGGAATTGTTAATCACCCACACCCTTCATTCAGAAGGAATATTGAATACTGAGACTACCTCAATCATCTGAATTTGAAAAAGGGGTAAATTAATCCAACAGATTGGATTAGTTTAGAAAACTCTGTTATTTATCTTTGTGTAGCATAACATTTATTACGCAATCAACGTAAATGCAAAAACACAGATATTACAGTAAAACAAACAATTATGAAATTCTCCCTGCAATACAGCATGGTGGGAAATATTATACTGTATATGGTTCTACTGTATGTAGAACGCTTCCTGCCTTTCAAGGAATCCTTTCTTCCAAAAACGTTTTTTAGGATGTTAAAGGTTTTAGGTACAACCTTTTGCCATACAAAAATCCCTTGTCTTACAATAAGGGTTATTCTGATCAAAATGGTTCTTGGAAGAACCCTATCCCTCCACAAAGAACCCTTTTGGAACACTTTTTTCTAAGAGTGTAGCCTACTCTGGACTACTGATGAGTGGTGAGCTTTCTGGAGCCAGCAGCTGCCGGGGCATCACCCAAGTGGGTATTACTTGTTGGTATGTAAGAGTGGCTACAAAGGTCAAGCGGCTGCGGTACAGACTCCTGTGGATGTCTCAGACGATCTGACACACGATTCCCCCTTGGCTATGATCGTCATGCTTTCATCCTTGTGACCCGTGATGCTACCGCCCACTGCTCAAGCCATTAATGCTGCCAAGACTGTTTTTGTTTCCTTTCTTAATTACTTGTTTGCTATGTGTGCTGTGTACTTGACAGATTTTAGCTGGTTCTCCCATCTCCACAGAGGAACTCTGGAGCTCTGTCAGTGACCATCGGATTCTTGGTTACCTCCCTGACCAAGGCCCTTCTCCCCCGATTGCTCAGTTTGGCTGGACGGCCAGCTCTTGAAAGAGTCTTGGGGGTTCCAAACTTATTCCATTAAAGAATGATGGAAGCCACTGTGTTCTTGGGGACCTTCAATGCTGCAGAAATGTTGTGGTACCCTGATCCTGTGCCTCGTCACAATACTGTCTCTGAGCACTACGGACAATTCCTTTGACCTCATGGCTTGGTTTTTGCTCTGACATGCACTGTGGGACCTTACATAGACAGGTGTGTGCCTTTCATGTCCAATCAATTGAATTTACAGTGGTTCTTCCTTTAAAATTTGCATCGTACTTCAGCACACCTTGCGGGCTGCAGCAGAATTCTATGGCACGTTATTTAACTGTCAGCCATTGTTTTCCATCTTTGAGAAGCATTTGACTGTTTTTAATATTGGCTGTACTAGACAATTTAAAACATTTTTTTTGTAAGAACATAGTATATGGGATGGATAAAGAAATGTAGCTTAATTCATTTGATTTCATTTTTCTATTCCAAGAAAAACAGGAAATCAGGAATGCATTTGACTGTTTTTAATATTAGGAAAATATGGCACTGTAGCGAAACAATATCCTAACATTTCCACACCCTAATTGTAGGCTAACCAATACCCAAACGGAGATTCAGTGAAAATAGAAATCAAATTGATTTATCAAGGCAAGTCCCCATGCTTGTCTCAGAGCAGCCCAAAACGGTGCTGAAATACTTGACCACACGCGTGTAGGCTATTGCTTCAAATCCTATTATAACATCTGGATGACTTTGGGAGTTTCAGTAAGCAACCTACTTCATCAAATGTTTCTGCTATTCAGTGATATTTATTCCCATAGTAATTTGGATCGATCCAGATGTGGTTAGAAAACAGTGCATTTGGTGGACTTGGTAAGAGTATTGTCTATTGTCCTGCTGATAGCCCATCAAGGTTGGAAGGCTTCTTTTGTAAAATACTGTTAGACTTGGGGATTATGGTCACCAACAGGGCTTTTCGCAAACACTATCATCAGATGCCTGTATTACACCGAATGCGAAAGCCCAGGAAAATGATTGGGTACAGTAGGCTACAATACTGTACTGTAGGCCTAATAATGCTAAAAATAATGGGTAAATAAATCTACTGCTGGTCTTTACTGTCTGCTGCACATTTTTACTTTGTATTCCATTTCCAGCAAGACTATTCAAGAGATCGACTCACTGATGGATTAAGATGAGTGATCGGCAAAGGCCATCTGGGGTCCCAAGCATCCCCTCAAACTCCATGTGTGGGGGGCAATTTCTCATCAGGGACCAGGCCCATATTTGATTTTTGATGGTAAGTTTAGCTATTTACAAAGCAAAAGGTCAATAAAATATTGTAGCCTACACCTCATGGACTGCTATGTGTTCCACAATAATTCACCACATCGTTTCTTTCTAGGTAGGATTATAGCATTATTTTGTTATGTTTAGGCCTATTTACATGTATATTTCTAGTATTGTACCGAATGTTGACTGTTAGGCTAAATGTACAGTGCCTTGCAAAAGTATTCATCTCCCCCAATTTTAATTACAGGTTGTGGACAATGGCCCAAAACACACTGCCGCTCAGGTTTGCATTGCAAATGAGGGCATAAACTGGGTCAAGATGCCAGCAGAGTAAGTAGACCTTTGTTGTAAAATAAAAGTTAAATAAAAATAAATGAATAAAATACCTACAACACTTTTAAGAAATTTGCAAACAACCTGTTTTTGCTTTGTTGTTATGGGGATTGATGAGACATGTTTTATTTAATCCAGTTTAGAATAAGGCTGTAACATAACAAAATGTGGAAAAAGTTAAACACTTTAAAATACCCTTTCCAGTTTGAGCGGAAATTGTGGGATTCCCAGGACGTCTGTGCTATTCCACAGAATTTGTAGATACAGGAACAAATCATGCCCGTTAATAGCTGAACGAGATATTCATTCATATGCATTTGTTGGGTTATGTTTAGTCTGAGGGCACAGTATGCTGTCATTGTAACGAGTACGTTAGGAGTCGGGAAGCAAGTACAGGGAGTGAATTTAATAATAAATGAACCAAAACAAGAAACACGAGTAGCATACAGACATTAAACACATAAACAAACAATAACACCTGACGAAAAAACCAAAGGGAGTGACAGATATAGGGGAGGTAATCAGGAAGGCAATTTAGTCCAGGTGAGTCTCATGAGGCGTAGGCGCGCCTAATGATAGTGACAGGTGTTGCGTAATAATGAGTAAACTGGCGACAACGATCGCCAGAGAGGAGGAGCGGGAGCAAACGTGACACTCATAGATCCATGTCACACATTGTTAAGCTGCTCTGCACTCTGTTATCTCCCACTGGTACAAATGTATACGTCAAACAGCAGACTAAAACCCCCACTCACTCCTTTTGGATAAAACATGAATATCAAACAGAACAAGAGTGAATGTGATCAGTGACTGTCTGTGTCAATCCAGACTTTGTTGCCAAGCATTGACCATTGAGTGACATATTGTCATGGAGACCAAGCACACTGTGTGCACAGTAATTTGTGACCTCACTTTGAGTTTGTGTATTACAAGATGAGGCCCCCTCAGTCATACATTGTTGCCCAGAGACCATGCGGTTTTGCCCATAATACAGAAATGTTTGTGTACCAGATATTTATCCTAGATGTAGTTACTGTGTACTGCTGAAAAATGTGACCCACCGTCTCTTTTTAGTTTTATGTTCCAAAATTAAAAAATATGTTAGTTTTTTACATTGGATAAAAGTACAGACTCAGAGCTTCAAAGTGGTATATCATACGCTGTAGTTGTAGGAAACATGGGGAAGTAATGCTTCTTTAAAGTTTATAAACATAATCCCATTTAGGAGAAAAAGGCATTCAAACATTTTGCTGTGATTTTCATATTTGCTCTACATTAATCCTTGGTAAACATCTAGAAAAGGAACACTTTCACTAAATTGCCAAAATGAATTTTTTAAACATTTTCTCACCAAGTTACCCCATTAAGAAGGTCATGTTATGATATGAACAAAGAAATCTAGCCTGAGAGCATATTTCTGTCCTGCCCTTTGGAGCAGGACATGTGCTGTCCGTGGCCTCATTGCAGAAGTCCTGATCTTCAAAAAATATATACAGTACCAGTCAAAAGTTTGGACACCTACTCATGTCAGGGTTTTTCTATTTTTTTTTACTGTTTTTGTCATTGTATAAAAATACTAAAGACATTAAAACTATAAAATAGCACATGCAGTCATGTAGTAACCAAAAAATATAAGTGTTAAACAAATCAAAATGTATTCTAAGTAGCCACCCTTTGCCTTGATGACAGACTTGCACACTCTTGGCATTCTCTCAACCAGCTTCATGAGGTAGTCACCTGGAATGCATTTGAATTATCAGGTGTGCCTTTTTAAAAGTTAATTTGTGGAATTTCGTTCCTTCTTATTGCTTTTGAGCCAATCGGTTTTGTTGTGACAAGGTAGGGGTGGTATACAGAAGATAGCCCTATTTGGTTAAAGACCAAGTCCATATTATGCCAAGAACAGCTAAAATAAGCAAAGAGAAGCGACAGTCCATCATTACTTGAAGACATGAAGGTCAGTTAATACGGAAAAGTTCAACAACTTTGAACGTTTCTTAAAGTGCAGTTGCAAAAACCATCAAGCACCATGATGAAACTGGCTCTCATGAGGCCCGCCACAGGAAAGGAAGACCCGGAGTTACCTCTGCTGCAGAGGATAAGTTCATTAGAGTTACCAGCCTCAGAAATTGCAGCCCAAATAAATTCTTCAGAGTTCAAGTCACAGACACGTCTCAACATCAACTGTTCAGAAGAGACTGTGTGAATCAGGCTTTCATGGTCGAATTGCTGCAAAGAAACCACTACTAAAGGACACCAACAAGCAGAAGAGACTTGCTTGGGCCAAGAAACACGAGCAATGGACATTAGACTGCTGGAAATCTGTCCTTTGGTCTGATTAGTATCATGCCACAAGGCGAGACCCAGATGCAGACACAGGAGGCAGATGGTTGGAGTCTTACAATGTTTATTAATCCAAAGGGGTAGGCAAGATAATGGTCTTGGACAAGCAAAAAGGTCAAAACCAGATCAGAGTCCAGGAGGTACAGAGTGGCAGGCTCGTGGTCAAGGCAGGCAGAATGTTCAGGCAGGCGGGTACAAGGTCCAGAAACAGGCAAGAGTCAAAACCAGGAGGACTAGAAAAAGGAGAATGCAAAAAGTAGGAGAACAGGTAAAACGCTGGTTGACTTGGAAACATACAGTACAAGACAAAATGGCACAGAGAGACAGAAAACACAGGGATAAATACACTGGGAAAACAAGCGACAACTGGAGGGGGTGGAGACAATAACGAGGACAGGTGAAACTGATCAGGGTGTGACATTACCCCCCCCCCTCTAGGGACGCCACCTGGCATCCTACCTGGGCGTACCTGGTTGACCGGGGTGTCGGCGGTGGAAGTCGGTGATGAGGGCTGGATCCAGGATGTCTCTAGCGGAAACCCAGCACCTCTCCTTCGGACCATAACCCTCCCAGTCAACCAGGTACTGGAAACCCCTGCCCTGTGGTCGAACACCCAGGAGACGTTTTACCGTTTGCCAAAACTTGATGATAGCGCCAAAAAATTATTGAACTCAAATTTCACAACAGCGGAAATAATGAATAAAAGCTTTCCCACCTGGAAAGGCTGCAGGCCCGGATGGTTTTGGCTGTGAATTTTATAAAACCTTCCGTGAAGCGCTCGCTCCCCTCTTACTGACTGATTCAACAGAAAATAAGATTTTGCCGAAATCATTGTATGAAGCCAATATTTGCCTTCTGTTAAAATAAGGCAGAGGCAACAGATCCTGCAAATTATAGACCGATAGCATTGCTTAATTTCAATAAAAAAATGATCACCAAAGTGCTTGCTAATAGATCAAATATGTAACAACCATTATTCACCCGGATCAGACAGGATTTTATCCCCGGCAGGTTCTCTTTTTCTAATGCTCGCAGGCTGCTGAACATTCTTTATGCAAATCAGGGGAGGGGCTCCAGGGCGGCTGTTATATTGCTAGATGCTCAAAAAGCGTTTGACCAAATAGAATGGTCATGTATGTTTGAAGCACTCACTAGATTTGTATTTGGCGACTCATTTATCACCTGGGACAAAATGCTCTACGCCTCCCCAACATCCTCTATTCTGACCAACAGAGACAAATCCAGTCCCTTTGAATTTTATACTTCTCGGACACAGTAGCCTCTGTCCCTTAACAACTAGACATAATCAATTAATTTGACAAACTATCTGGCTATTCAATAAATTGGGGAAAAAGTGATCTCATGTGTACCGCAGTTAATTTTATAACAAGTGAGCCAGAGAGGATACCATTTAAAGTGGTGTATGACCACTTAACTTACCTGGGACTAAAAATACCTAGAAATCCAAAGCTCATCTTCAAGCTAAACTACAGTGAACTGGTTGTAAAGCTAAAACAAAACATAGAGAGCTGGAGAATATTGCCTCTTTCTATGATGGGGCGCATTAATGCAATAAAAATGGCAAACAGGCATTAATATACTGGCAACTGGGTTTCCCTGATAAGTTGGACACTGTTGCCCCCATGTGGCTAAATATGGAACTCCAGTCTGTCACAAATTCCTCCCTTCCAGCCTTGCTTTTCTTCAAGCAGAGTTCCCAAACAAACTGACAGGCAACAACTTTGCTTTGAGAAATTCTTTAAGACTTTTTAAACCAGATTAAGCATGTTTCTAAGGTCCCTGATACCTCTGTATACACCCCGATATGCTTTAATCATTATTTTGTTCCATCTCGGTCTGATAAGGTGTTTCTTGAATGGAAGGAGAAGGGACTGGCCACAATTGAAGACTTATACATAGATAAGCAATTAGCATCATTATCCAATTAAATAATACATTCAATCTCTCCCATTCACATTTTTTCCCGCTACTTACAAGTCAGACACTATATCAAAGGGAAAATTCAAAATACTGACACCCTCCCTGGACAAAATTTGTTTTATGATTTTCTACAGCGCCCTCCCAATTCAAAACACCTCATCTCACAGCTTGTCTTCTTTTTCTCCAACTACACACAGGCTTCTACTAGTCATCTCAAGGAGACCTGGGGTAAAGAGTTAAATATTGAGATCTCAGATGATCTATGGGGATAAGCCCTGTCTAGAATCACTCCTGTTCCATCAATGCCAGATATCAATTGATACAACAAGTCGTTCATAGACTCCAAAACCAAATTACATAGAATTTACCCCCAGGTCTCCCCACTGTGTGACAGTTGTAAGGCCTCAGAGGGTGGTTCCTTAACTCATATTTTTTGGCTCTGCCCCCTACTCAATAACTATTGGAGGAACATGTTTGATTGGTACTCAAAGGTACAGTACCTTGCAATAGTATTCATCCCCCTATTTTGTTGCATTACAACCTGTAATTTAAATAGATTTTTATTTGGATTTCATCTAATGAACACATGCAAAATAGTCCAGGTTGGTAAAGTGAAATGAAAAAAATAACTTCTTTCAAAAAAGTACCTTCAGAAGTCAGATAATTAGTTAAATAAATTCCACCTGTGTGCAATCTAAGTGTCACATGATCTGTCACATGATCTCAGTATAAATTCACCTGTTCTGAAAGGCCCCAGAGTCTGCAACACCACTAAGCAAGGGGCACCACCAAGCAAGCGACACCATGAAGACCAAGGAGCCCTCAAACAGATCAGGGGCAAAGTTGTGGAGAAGTACAGATCAGGGTTGGGTTATAAAAAAATATCAGAAACTTTGAACATCCCACGGAGCACCATTAAAGACATTATTAAAAAATTGAACGAATATGGCACCACAACAAACCTGCCAAGAGAGGGCCCCCCACCAAAACTCACAGACCAGGTGAAGGAGGGCATTAATCAGAGAGGCAACAAAGAGACCAAAGATAACCCTGAAGGAGCTGCAAATCTCCACAGTGGAGATTGGAGTATCTGTCCATAGGACCACTTTAAGCCATACACTCCACAGAGCTGGGCTTTACGGAAGAGTGGCCAGAAAAAAAGCCATTGCTTAAAGAAAAAGTAAGCAAACATGTTTCGTGTTCGCCAAAAGGCATGTGGGAGACTCCCCAAACATATGGAAGAAGATACTCTGGTCAGATGAGATTAAAATGTAGCTTTTTGGCCATCAAGGAAAACGCTATGTCTAGCACAAACCCAACACCTCTCATCACCCCGAGAACACCATCCCCAACAGCATCATGCTGTGGGGATGTTTTTCATCGGCAGGGACTGGGAAACTGGTCAGAATTGAAGGAATGATGGATGGTGCTAAATTCTTTAGAGAAACCTGTTTCAGTCTTCCAGAGATTTGAGACTGGGACGGAGGTTCACCTTCCAGCAGGACAATGACCCTAAGCATACTGCTAAAGCAACACTCGAGTGGTTTAAGGGGAAACATTTAAATGTATTGGAATGGCCTAGTCAAAGCCCAGACCTCAATCCAATTGAGAATCTGTGGTATGACTTAAAGATTGCTGTACACCAGCAGAACCCAACCAACTTGAAGGAGCTGGAGCAGCTTTGCCTTGAAGAATGGGCAAAAACCCAGTGGATAGCTGTGCCAAGCTTATAGAGACATACCCCAAGAGACTTGCAGCTGTAATTTCTGCAAAAGGTGGCTCTACAAAGTATTGACTTTAGGGGGGTGAACAGTTATGCACGCTCAAGTTCTATTTTTTGCCTTATTTCTTGTTTGCTTCGCAATAAAAAAAATGTCATCTTCAAGGTGGTAGGCATGTTGTGTAAATCAAATGATACAAACCCCCCAAAAATCAATTTAAATTCCAGGTTGTAAGGCAACAAAAAAGGAAAGATTTGAAGGGGGGTGAATACTTTCGCAAGCCACTGTATATGAGAGGGCCATTGACCCTGACGCAGAACTTGCTCTCTTTGGCTGCTCAGAGTCTGTTCTGATTGTCCTGTGAGGAACAACAGGCTCTGATGTTTGGAATGGTGGCTGCAAAAAAAATTATCCTCACAGAATGGAAGTCACCCACCCCCCCTTGCTTCAGTAGATGGCTAGCAGAAATGATTAACACCATTAACTTGGAAAATGTTAGTTTTTTTAGGACCAACTCCACCAGCAGATTTCTCAAGGTTTGGGGTCCATTTCTGGACCATCTGGACAGAGACTTACTGTGAATACTAGGGAACACTTACTGTTGTTCTAACTGTCTGTCAGGCTGTGGGTAACTGGTTCAGTGAGTCAGGCGCAGGAGAGCAGAGATGTGTGGACAAGGTATTTAACGCGAAAAAAGCACCAGTACACAAACGATACAAAGGTACGGGAAAATTACCGTTCTCACAAAAATGAACGGGCGTACATAACAGAACCCGGCAAACAAACAACCAGCTGTTAAGTAACAATCTGACCAATGAATACAAACACGCACACAAACATGGGGGAAACAGAGGGTTAAATAATGAACATGTAATTGGGGAATTGAAACCAGGTGTGTAGAAAACAAAAACAAAACAAATTAAAAATGAAAAGTGGATCGGCGATGTCTAGAAGGCCGGTGACGTCGACCGCCGAACACCGCCCGAACAAGGAGAGGGCCCGACTTCGTCGGAAGTCGTGACACTGTCATTGTTGCTCTCTTCTTGTCCCATATCATGCCTAAGAAATACTTAATTTCATATGTCTGGCAGCTGTTTTTTTTTTCTTGTGTGCTTTTGTGTTATGTGTTATTTAATAGGTTGGATGTCTTCACTACTACTCTACAATGTAGAACATAGTAAAACTTAAGAAAAACACTTGTGTGAATGGTACTGTCTGTTTGCCAGGCTGTGTCAACATTGCACAGCTGCTGAAACCTGGGCCATCTGAATGAAAGCCCCTTGGCCAGAACAACACCAGGCTCCAGACAATTAAAGCTGTAAAGGAGGAAAGCAGACACAAATAGACAAAACATTAAAACCTTGCATACCATGAACAACATTCATTGACCCCCAAATCCAAGCAATACGTTCAAACACAAAATACCTGAAGTGTTGCTTGTTCATCCTCGATCATCTCCTCGTACTGGTGGCGGAGAGCAGGTTCATGCTGAAATACACATTTCAGAACAATAGGTTAAAACATTATTTTAATTCATTACCTATAGCTTGTTATTGCCTGTTGACTGCTACATCTGTACTAAAATTCCCTGTACACACTTAACCTGCTTCCAGCCCAACAATGGCAATGCAGACAGATTTAGCAAACATTTAGCTTCATAATTACTAGCTGGCTAGATGTAATGGAATTCATCTAGCTAGCCAGCTAGTTGACCATCCAGAAAACGACCTTGAAATCTATAATCTAATAGCTAGCTACCCAACTTAGCATGTGTCCCTATAGTTAGCTAGCTAGTTAAACATGACAAACTGGCAAACATGAAAAAGATTATCATCATGTCAAGCATGCCTTAGCACATCAGCAATCAACATTAACAGCAGAATGCAAATGGCCAGCTTAGCTTGCCATGTTGATTCGTCCCGCAACAAGCCATCTGTAAACAATGGCTCATTGCGGGACGAAGCAAGCTATAATGGTACCTATGTGTAACTGTCTAGCTAGCTATACAGCTAACAACGTTGAGACAAGAACGTATGTAGCTATCTTGGTATTTTAACTGTTGACTCATACCGGTGTATGGAATATGATGATTCACAGCAGACTGAAACACTTTCAAATAATCCTTCCCACTCGGCTTCAACCAGTCCAGACTGCTACCAGCAGCTGTATTCAGGACAACACTGGTATTGAAAGCTGTAGCTACACTTTACATTTAGTCCATACTGAAAATATTAGTAAATTCAATGGATCTTTCAAATATCCATGCGTAGAGAGCAGGATGTGCCGTTTAACAGAGAAGCCTTGAGTGACAGAATGGACTCTCTTTCTCGTGAATGTCCCAGCCCCCTCATTTAAACCAATCATGGCTAGGCAAGATTCTGTATTTTCTGTGTCTAAACAGCTTTGTGATTTCCCATTTTATTTATATTTACAGATTACATACGTTCAAATGCCTCTCCTGTGAAGTAGTGATATTAGTTAGTGCCTCCTCTAAATACCTAGGGAGTATCATTACTAGTGTGCATTTACCTGTTTCTTTGCAAGCTGTGCCACACTCCCTGTATCAGTGAAGCTGTGGTTGTGCGTAAATTGCTTTGATAATTAACCTCCTAATGCACAAACATCCCTGAACCTGTCAGTCAAAGCACAGGAGCATCCTGGAATGGGCTGATTTGGTAAATGAGTAGAGTAGCTGTATGGTTACGAGGCATAGCGGATGCCCACGTCCAGCTGTACAACATGTACTCGTGTTAATGACAACACAAACAGAGCCCCAGGCCTGCCGGTGAAGGTCAAACATGGGGTCCTAACGCTAGGGACATTGTTGAAGGCAAATTTCCTATACCCTTAATCAATGTTTTTTACACACCTTTGTGTTTGTTTGTGTGTGAACACATTTTGTGTGTGTGTGTTGGAATCACAATTTCACATCATTGTATGCTTCTGTACAGGACTCAGTGTACTGTCCCTTATGCCTCTCACCCTCAAGTTCAGTTTTTTGTCTTTTTTGTCTTTGTTTCGCACTAAAAAATATTTTTCATCTTCAAAGTGGTAGCCATGTTGTGTAAATCAAATGATACAAACCCCCCAAAAATCAATTTTAATTCCAGGTTGTATGGCAACAAAAGAGGAAAAATTTGAAGGGGGGTGAATACTTTCGCAAACCACTGTACATGAGAGGGCCATTGACCCTGACGCAGAACTCGCTCTCTTTGGCTGCTCAGAGTCTGTTCTAAGATTGTCCTATGAGGAACAACAGGCTCCCCCCTCCCTCTCTCCCGCTTCCTCCATCTCCCCCTCTCTCTCTAATAGAAGCAGTGGAATGACAGCTAATTAAAATCAAATCAAACTGTATTTGCCACATGCGCCGAATACAAGTGTAGACTTTACTGTGAAATTCTTACTTACAAATCCTTAACCAACAGTGCAGAAAATATTTACCAAGTAGGCCAAAATAAAAAGTAATAATAAAAAGTAACACAATAAGAATAACAATAACGAGGCTATATACAGAGTGCACCGATACAGAGTCAGTGTGCAGGGGTACAGGCTAGTTGAGGAGCCTTTTGGTCCTAGACTTGGCGCTCCTGTACCGCTTGCTGTATGGTAGCAGAGAAAACAGTCTATTACTTGGGTGACTGGAGTCTCTGACATTTGTATGGGCTTTCCTCTAACACCACCTAAACTCAGCAAAAAAAGAAACGTCATCTCACTGTCAACTGCGTTTATTTTCCGCAAACTTTATGTGTAGATATTTGTATGAACCGAACAATATTCAACAACTGAGACTTAAACTGAACAAGTGAAAATCAAAAGTAAAATTCAGTATCTGGTGTGGCCACCAGCTGCATTAAGTACTGCAGTGCATCTCCTCCTCATGGACTGCACCAGATTTGCCAGTTCTTGCTTTGAGATGTTACCCCACTCTTCCACCAAGCCACCTGCAAGTTCCCGGACATTTCAAATCAAATCAAATTTTATTGGTCACGTACACATGTTTATGCAGATGTTAATGCGAGTGAAGCGACATGCTTGTGCTTCTAGTTCCGACCGTGCAGTAATATCTAACAAGTAATCTAACAATTTCACAACAACTACCTTATACACACAAGTGTAAAAGAATGAATAAGAATATGTACATATAAATATATGGATGAGCGATGGCGGAGCAGCATAGGCAAAATGCAGTAGATGGTATAGAGTACAGTATATACATATGAGATGAGTAATGTTGGGTATGTAAACATTATATAAAGTGGCATTGTTAAAAGTGACTAGTGATATGTTTATTACATCCACATTTTTATTATTAAATTGGCTAGAGATTTGAGTCAATATGTTGGCAGCAGCCACTCAATGTTAGTGATGGCAGTATAACAGTCTGATGGCCTTGAGATGGAAGCTGTTTTTCAGTCTCTCGGTCCCAGCTTTGATGCACCTGTACTGACCTCGCCTTCTGAATGATAGCGGGTTGGACAGGCAGTGGCTCGGGTGGTTGTTGTCCTTGATTATCTTTTTGGCCTTCCTGTGACATTGTTTGGTGTAGGTGTCCTGAAAGGCAGGTAGTTTGCCCCCGGAGATGCGTTGTGCAGACCTCACTACCCTCTAGAGAGCCTTACGGTTGTGGGCGGAGCAGTTGCTGTACCAGGCGGTGATACAGCCCGACAGGATGCTATCGATTGTGCATCTGTAAAAGTTTGAGTGTTTTCGGTGACAAGCTGAATTTCTTCAGCCTCCTGAGGTTGAAGAGGCGCTGTTGCGCCTTCGTCACCATGCTGTCTGTGTGGGTGGACCATGTCAGTTTGTCCGTGATGTGTACGCCGAGGAACTTAAAACTTTCCACCTTCTCCACTACTATCCTGTCGATGTGCATAGGGGGTGCTCCCTCTGCTGTTTCCTGAAGTCCACGATCATCGCCTTTGTTTTGTTGACGTTGAGTGTGAGGGGGGGGAATGTCCCTAACCCTCACCCTCCGATCCAACAGGTCCCAGATGTGCTTATTGGGATTGAGATCTGGGCTCTTTGCTGGCCATGGCAGAACACTGACATTCCTGTCTTGCAGGAAATCACGCACAGAACTAGCAGTATGGCATTGTCATGCTGGAGGGTCATGTCAAGATGAGGCTGCAGGAAGGGCACTACATGAGGGAGGAGAATGTCTTCCTTGTAACGCACAGCGTTTAGAGTGCCTGCAATGACAACAAGCTCAGTCCGATGATGCTGTGACACACTGGCCCAGACCATGATGGAGCCTCCACCTCCAAATCGATCCCGCTCCAGAGCACTGGCCTCGGTGTAACGGTCATTCCTTCGACAATAAACGCGAATCTGACCATTACCCCTGGTGAGACAAAACCGTGACTCGTCAGTGAAGAGCACTTTTTGCCAGTCCTGTCTGGTCCAGCGATGGTGGGTTTGTGCCCATAGGCAACGTTGTTGCCGGTGTTGTCTGGTGAGGACCTGCCTTACAACAGGCCTACAAGACCTCAGTCCAGGCTCTTTCAGCCTATTGCAGACAGTCTGAGCACTGATGGAGGGATTGTGCATTCCTGGTGTAACTCGGGCAGTTGTTGTTGCCATCCTGTACCTGTCCCGCAGATGTGATGTTTGGATGTACCGATCCTGTGCAGGTGTTGTTACACGTGGTCTGCCACTGCGAGGACGATCAGCTGTCCGTCCTGTCTCCCTGTAGCGCTGTCTTAGGAGTCTCACAGTACAGACTTTTTATTTCACTGGCCACATCTGCAGTCCTCATGCCTCCTTGCAGCCTAAGGCACGTTCACGCAGATGAGAAGGGACCATAGGCATCTTTCTTTTGGAGTTAGTGTCCTAAGTTTTCATAACTGTGACCTTAATTGCCTACCGTCTGTAAGCTGTTATTGTCTTAACTTCTTTGGGAGCAGTGCACGAGGTGACCGTTTTGGAGAGACTGGCGTGCCCAAAGTAAAATGCCTCCCATTCAGGCCCAGAAAATAGGATATGCACATATTTAGTACCATTGGATAGGAAACACTCTGACTTTTCTAAAAGTGTTAACGGTTTGTCTGTGAGTATAACAGAACGGATATGGCAGGCAAAAAGCCGAGGAATTTCTGTCCTGGAAAAAGTGGTTTTGACACATTGCCTCATTTAGAACCCCTCCCTTATGAAAATGCCCATAGAAGGGCATATGAATGCAGTACCTATTGCTTCCTCTGGATGTCAACAGTCTCTAAAAAGTGTTCTGATTCTTTTTAGATGCTATTAGAGCAAAGAAGAAGACAAATAAGGAAGTGGACACACAGATGTCAATAGAAGTAAATGCGCGTTCACGGCTGGCGTGCTCTGTGGTTTTTTCCTTTCTTATCACCTAGTTTATATTCCGGTTGAAATATTATACTATTTATACATAAAAGTGTTCCTAAGGATACATTTAAAATTATGTTTGATTGTTCTTGGACAAGTTTATAGGTATAAGTTGAACGAGTTCTCTTCACGTTTCAATGGACGATTGGAGGCTGTATTTTCTTATCATAACAAGCCAAACAAACGGAGATTTATGGATATAATACATTACTTTTTCTAACAAAAGAACTATGGATTGTCTTCGTTGGACACTTGGGAAGCCCTCAGCAGAAGTTCTTCAAAAGGTAATTGATTTGTTTTCGCTGTGAAATGTGTTTTCTGTGAACCGTGGAGGCTTATCAAATGTGGTGCTTTCGCCGTAAAGCCTTTTTGAAATCTGACAACGCTGTGATATTGCCAAGAAGCAGAGCTTTTGATGACTATGAAACACTTGTATATTGATGCATGTTTAATAATTCAACTTTTGGATTTTGAATTTGGCGCCTTGCATTTCACCGGGTAGTGTCGCTAGCGCCCCACCACTCCGTAAGAAGTTAACGACCGTTCCACAGTTGCATGTTCATTAATTGTTTATGGTTCATTGAACAAGCATGGGAAACAGTGTTTAAACCCTTTACAATGAAGATCTGTGAAGTCATTTGGATTTTTACGAGTTATCTTTGAAAGACAGGGTCCTGAAAAAGGGGAGTTTCTTTTTTTGCTGAATTTATATACAGTCGAAAGTTTACATACACTTAGGTTGGAGTCATTAAAAATCGTTTTTCAACCATTCCACAAACTAGTTTTGGCAAGTCGTTTAGGACATCTACTTAGTGCATGACACAATACATTTTTCCAACAATTGTTTACAGACAGATTATTTCACTTATAATTCACTGTATCACAATTCCAGTGGGTCAGAAGTTTACATCCTTGGGAGCAATTTCCAAACGCCTGAAGGTACCACGTTCATCTGTACAAAAAATAGTATGCAAGTATAAACACCATGGGACCCCGCAGCCGTCATACCGCTCAGGAAGGAGACGCATTCTGTCTCCTAGAGATGAGAGAGTACAAAAGTATCGTCACAAGGTCCTTTGCTGTTGATCTGGGATTTGGAAATTGCTCACAAGGATGAACCAGACTTGTGGAGGTTTACAATTCTTTTCTTTTTTTTTTTTTGGCTGATTTCTTTAGATTTTCCCATGATGTCAAGCAAAGAGGTACTGAGTTTGAAGGTAGGCCTTGATATACATCCACAGGTACACCTCCAATTGACTGAAATTATGTAAATTAGCCTATCAGAAGCTTCTAAAGCCATGACATCATTTTCTAGAATTTTCCAAGCTGTGTAAAGGCACAGTCAACTTGGTGTATGTAATCTTTTGACCCACTGGACTTGTGATACAGTGAATTATAAGTGAAATATTCTGTCTGTAAACATTTGTTGAAAAAATTACTTGTGTGATGCACAAAGTAGATGTCCTAACCGGCTTGCCAAAACTATAGTTTGTTAACAAGAAATTTGTGGAGTGCTTGAAAAACAAGTTTTAAAACCACTTAGGTATAACTGGGGCGCTAGCGCCCCAATCCCGACACTACCCGGTGAAATGTAAGGCGCCAAATTCAAAATCCAAAAGTTGAATTATTAAACATTCATCAATATACAAGTGTTGCATTGTCATCAAAAGCTCTGGCAATATCACAACGTTGTCAGATTTCAAAAGGGCTTCACGGCGAAAGCACAACATTTGATTGTTTGAGGATAGCACCTCTCATATTTTTGCATTAGCATGAATTCAAATCCAGTGCGGGTCACACAAAACCCATATAAGAGCTAAAATAAATCACTTACCTTTCGAAGAACTTCTGCTGAGGGCATCCCAAGTGTCCAAACAAGAGAATCCATGGTTCTTTTGTTAGAAAAAGTCATTTATTATATCCATAAATCTCAGTTTGGTTGGCGTGTTATGTTCAGAAAATCCACTGTTGAGTCGCCCGTTGTACAGTAAGGAGCAAGCGTTCAAATTATACCTATCAACTTTGCCCAAACAAATCAAACATCATTTATAATGCATCCTTAAGTATCCTTTTATGAATATTAATGATTATATTTCACTCGGATGATATCCTAAATGATATAAAAGGAAAATAAAGTGGGGCACGCTCACGGTCTCGTGCCCAGGAAAACTTATTGACATCCGTGGTCCCTTCAGTATTTCTTCTTCCTTTCGTTTATTTTCGGTGATAAAGCCTCCAAACACTGTCTAAAGACTGTTGACATCTAGTGGAAGCCATAGGTACTGCAATCTGGGAGCTTTTTTACATGGATTTCAACAGGAAGCCTATCAAACTGAGCCTATCAAAAAAAAGATTCTGGACAGAAATTCCTCTGATTTGTGCCTGCTATATCAGTTCTGTTATACTCACAGACATTATTTTAACAGTTTTAGAAACTTCAGTGTTTCCTATCCAATAGTACTAATTATGTGCATATCCTAGTTTCTGGGCCTGAGTCGCAGGCATTTTACTTTGGGCACGCCATACTCTCCAAAACCGTCACCACTGCTGATGATGCCTAAAGAGTTAATGACTGCAATCTAAGTGTATGTAAACTTCCGACTTCAACTGTATATCCACTGTAAAACAGTAAAAGGCCTCTCAGCAAGGAAGAAGCCACTGCTCCAAAACCGCCATAAAAAAGCCAGACTACGGTTTGCAACTGCACATGGGGACAAAGATTGTACTTTTTGGAGAAATGTCCTCTGGTCTGATGAAACAAAAATAGAACTGTTTTGCCATAATGACCAGCGTTCTGTTTGGAGGAAAAAGGGGGAGGCTTGCAAGCCGAAGAACACTATCCCAACAGTGAAGCACGGGGGTGGCAGCATCATGTTGTGGGGGTGCTTTGCTGCAGGTGGGACTGGTGCACTTCACAAAATAGATGGCATCATGAGGGAGGAAAATTTGGTGGATATATTGAAGAAACATCTCAAGACATCAGTCAGGAAGTTAAAGCTTGGGCGCAAATGGGTCTTTCAAATGGACAATGAACCCAAGCATACTTTCAAAGTTGTGGCAAAATGGCTTAACTTCTTAGGGAGCGGCTCCCGAGGTGACGGTTTTGGAGAGTCTGGCGTGCCCAAAGTAAAATGCCTCCCACTCAGACTCAGAAAATAGGATATGCACATAGTTAGCACTATTGGATAGGAAACACTCCGAAGTTTCTAAGAGTGTTAAAATATTGTCTATGAGTATAACAGAACTGATATAACAGGCGAAAACCCGAGGAATTTCTGTCCTGGAAAAAGTGTTTTTGACACATTGCCTCATTTTGAACCCCTCCCTATTGAAAACAGACATATACAGTGAGGGAAAAAAGTATTTGATCCCTTGCTGATTTTGTATGTTTGCCCATTGACAATGAAATTATCAGTCTATAATTTTAATGGTAGGTTTATTTGAACAGTGAGATACAGAATAACAACAAAAAAATCCAGAAAAATGAAAAATGTTATAAATGGAATTACATTTTAATGAGGGAAATAAATATTTGACCCCCTCTCAATCAGAAAGATTTCTGGCTCCCAGGTGTCTTTTATACAGATAACGAGCTGAGATTAGGAGCACACTCTTAAAGGGAGTGCTCCTAATCTCAGCTCGTTACCTGTATAAAAGACACCTGTCCACAGAAGCAATCAATCAATCAGATTCCAAACTCTCCACCATGGCCAAGACCAAAGAGCTCTCCAAGGATGTCAGGGACAAGATTGTAGACCTACACAAGGCTGGAATGGGCTACAAGACCATCGCCAAGCAGCTTGGTGAGAAGGTGACAACAGTTGGTGCGATTATTCGGAAATGGAAGAAACACAAAAGAACTGTCAATCTCCCTCGGCCTGGGGCTCCATGCAAGATCTCACCTCGTGGAGTTGCAATGATCATGAGAACGGTGAGGAATCAGCCCAGAACTACACGGGAGGATCTTGTCAATGATCTCAAGGCAGCTGGGACCATAGTCACCAAGAAAACAATTGGTAACACACTACGCCGTGAAGGACTGAAATCCTGCAGCGCCCTCAAGGTCCCCCTGCGCAAGAAAGCACATATACATGCCCGTCTGAAGTTTGCCAATGAACATCTGAATGATTCAGAGGACA